>UELU01127581.1:0-22744 GCA_900490025.1 Megastigmus dorsalis
GGGGGGGTAGACACAGTATTCACGGAAGCCGGAGAGCGTCTCTCACGACTAATCGCGCCAATTAACGGCTGAAATGCCCGTTTTGTCGGTCACCCCTTAGCCCGCAAGAGCGCAGCCTCCCACCGGTGTCACACTGCAGCAGAGCTCCGGAAGATGTTATCTTCGCCGTTAACGAGATGACGAACCGATTTGCTCTTTCTCTCCGTCGGTCTCTCTCTCTCTCTCTCTCTCTCTCTCTCTCTCTCTCTCTCTCTCCTGCACAGAGACCTGTTACCTGGATATTAGCATAGTTAATTGCCATTTGAAGTTGCAGGGAGATACTGATGGATCCAAACCAAAAGTATTTGCGGTTGCGTTTAAGTGCTTTAGTTACTTTCGGCTCGAGAATAGGATTGTTGGCTAGGCCAACTTTACCTGATAGCGCATAAAATATGTACTTTCTCGTATAGGTTATTTTCGGATCTATAAGTACTTACAAATTGGAGTATTTGTCTATGAAGAGGTTTATTATTTTTTGGAATATTGTGACTAAATTTTTTACATACCATCATTTGAATTCAAGTAAAATTTTCGTATTTACACTCGATTTGAGTCAAAATTAAAACGTTCCCCATTGTAAAATTTTGACTTAAAACGAGTGAAAATACGAACATTTTATTTGAAACCATATTAAACGGAAAAACTGAAACAATGAAAGATCATTATTTTCCCTCATTCTCAATATAAAAACTTCTGCAACTACGTCATCTTTACCACCAAACGAGAAAAATCTCATTCTGACCATAAAAAAGTTATCGCCGCGCAAACGATCCCACCAAAGCAGCCACAACTAAACAGGAAATTATTTGCATATTTACGAGTATCGCATAGCTGAATTATCCGAAACAACGAATCTATTCCCGAAACACCCAACTATAATTGGCATTCGCACCGAGGAATCCTAGTTCGCGCTCTGGCCGCCTAAACCGCGACACGGCTACTGGATACACACACACATACACAGAGAGAGAGAGAGAGAAAGAGAGAGACACATTATTCTCTCTCGCCATTCCTCACGCATTGTCGCACCCTCGTGCACTAATTTGACAATTGTCTTTTGTGCTCTCTGCTTTCAGCTACTGCGCCTCCACAGCCTTTCCGCCGCGCTTGGCGCCTCCACTGAAGCGACCGCGTTTGATGCCTCCGACTCGATCTCAGCAGCAGCAGCAGCAGCAGCAACAACAGCAGCAGCAGCAACAACAACAACAGCAACAACAGCAGCAGCAGCAGCAGCAGCCGAAGCAACAGAAAGTGACGAGCAACGCCATGCAGGACCTCAGCCAATTAAAAGTTTACAGTGAGTGTCTGCGGGATCCGGGATTCGCTCGCCGATCCAACGAGAGTACACAGGGTACCACATTCGCCCGCAGCCTTTAAATACATATCGAGTTCGCTTACTTATTGCATAATAGCAACACTCCGGCTTGACGCGCGCCAACCGGCGGCAACACCTCGTTGTCTCGCTTTAATTAATTTTAATTGCGCCACGACGACGACGACGACGACGACTACGTGACGCGGAGCGACGCGACGCGAGTTGAACCGACGCCACTATACTGTTGTGTATAATGTATAAAGCGCAATGGCCGTTGCGCGCTTTGTCGCCTCGACTTCTTTTAGGAGATCGTAAGCGGAGAGGGTCTGTCGTTAATTTCTGCTGGCCTGGTGCCTTTGCTGCGGCTGCACTCTATATTATTGTCACTGGCATTCCTTGCGGCGCTTATGCTTTTTCTTGTACGCGACGAGGGTTGTGAGGGTTTGCTCTTTGAAATGCAAATGCGGATAATAGATTATTATTATAGTTTCTGAAAAGGGTGACGATCGACTCCCGACAGATATCGTATTTGTCTCAGTTATTATATGAAATCAAGCACGATTGATGAGAAATTGACTAATCGTGTATATAATTAAATTATGATTTTAAAAGAAAATCCTCAAAGGTTGTGGAATCTCTAATTGCACCAAGAAACCAAAGAATTTTTTTATATAGACCAGTGTAAACTCTTTTAAACCCACAAAAGCCGCGATAGATCTTTGGCAATAGGGCGCAGCAAAGGGCGAACAGCAACGCGACAACATCTCTAATATATTACATATATACGTTCGCGATTTTTCCGTCGCAGCTGCGCGTTGAAAGATTTAGCCCCGACCGCGGCGGTGACTCGCGTTAACAAGGGTAACAGGAAAAATGGCAGGGGAGGCACAGTAGCAGCAACAGCCTGACTCTCATTGGCTTTTCCAGGCAATCCCGACATACTAATTTGCGGCAACTGCCGAGAAATGTTCACGGATCTCGGTGAGCTGCTCGAGCACAAGCGGGATTACTGCAAGCTGCGGTTCACGTGCAAATGCCACACGTTCAACGGCGCCACTCCAAGTACGTATATATATATAACACCGACCCACCCTATACCGTCTGTTGGCGCGGTGAAAAAAAAAAAGAAGAAGGAAAAAACTGCCTCCGCGCTGGCCCGAAACCAGCGTCCCTTATTTTCCTACCTCCTCGGCACTGCGCGCACACCCCTTGAGTCTCTTCGAGCTAACGAAGCCGAAGGTCTCTCTCTCTCTTCTCTCTCTTTCTCTAGTTTTCCTGCAGTTGCTCCCTACCGCGCCCCTGCACATGCATTCTATATATACCTACCTTTCGCTATACTCTTCCTGTTGTTTGAATTTCCCGCGCATGTTTCATTAAGGACCTTTTATGTAACCTACTTTTCAGTTAAATTCGATGGAATGAAAAGAGTAATTGGGTCTCTTATACTCGGGGGGACTTTATTTTTTCGGGGGACTTCAACTCCAAGCGAATGCGCTCTTATGGTTTCTCGTTATTAATAAAACTTCTTCTTGCTATTAATAAATCTCTTTTTTTTTGCATCAAATTAACTTATTCAAAGAATATTGAAGCTCTATTATAGATTTTTGCACATTCTTATTTTGAACATGTTTATGTTCATTGTTCATGTCAATTATTTGAATTTCTAGTCCAAGTCCTTTATCCCTTTTTACTGAAAATCATCGCGTACAGCTGGTCCAAATTTTATTTATAAATTTGAATTAAAATTATTTGATACATGTATAAGCAATCTTGTACTTTATTTAAAAGAAAAAATACTAGATTTTGTGATTTCGCTAATTTTCTTCTTGTATTTGATTATCTGCTTGACAGGGAATTCAACAGCATCGCTGTTGTGCGTCCTTTGTAAAGATTCCTTCCCATCTGCATGGGAATTGATGGTACACGCCCAGGCAGCTCACATGATTAACATTTACGAGCTTGGCACGAAATCAGACGCAAAATATTCACGGAGTCCAAGTCAAAACCTCAAAGAGTCCTCCCAGTCACCGACACCACAAGATCAGGTTAGTACCTGGGTCATTTACTGTCAGTTATTTTGCTGAGAATTGACATAGTTATACTACTTATTTTCCACTGTACCACGAAGATGCATTCAGTTTTATACAATAATTACCATACAGTATGCATAAATGTGGATATAAGATTATTTATGAATATTATTCGAATTATATCTTAGCAATTATTTACCATAAACTCTTTTTATTTAAGTTTTTTAAGTAGTATGATGTGTTATTAATAAAATAGGTCATACATTAATACAGTATAGTGACCTGTTACCGGAACTAATTATATTTACATAATGAAATTTTTGAATGAAACTATAGCTTTTATAATAGTTTGAATAAAATCAATTTCATAATTGAAAACATTATATAAATATCTTTTCGAAACACTATGCGCTTAACTCGGCTGACAAATTGCACTCGTACGCGAATCACTTACTTCGCGCACTTGTACTTAATCTACACATGCTACATCCAGTCACATTTGATAAATAACAACAATATCGTCACTTTATAAAATCAAATAATAATGTTGTTTTGTATTATCATTTAAAAAAAATAGACTGTACGGAATCGTTATTTCAATCATACACAAAATCATACAGAAAATGATTCTCGTAGTAAATATACATCCTCATGCATTGCTAAAACATATATTTATCAGAAATGAGAAGGAGAAGAGCGGTTATAGATGAAAGTTATTGATAATACGCGGATTGATTTGTCAGGAGAACAAGGGCTCGGAGGGTGAGGAGCAGGAGCACGCGGACGAGGAGGAGCTCGACGGCCACGTGCTGCTGCCGTCTCCGGACAGCGGCAAGTCCACCGACAACGAGAACGCCCCGTCGCCCATTAAGATCCGGTCGGAGGTGAACGGCTCGGATCACGAGGAGTGCGACGAGCTGATCGTCGTAGAGAACAGGAATTCCTCCTCGGCCCAGTCGTGCTACACACGCCGTCCCATTGCCATCGTAAGTCACCAAATATATGGTACTTATTTCGTATCCGCTAATTTAAAAAAGAAAAAACCATTGCTGTTGGTAGTCGCATTCGTTTATCGTGCAAGTAGATAAAGTCCGAGTATAGCAAGACGCGGACACTTTCATTCTACTTTATTTGGACTTTCTTTGCAAAATAGATGGTTGAAGTCTGATGTACGAATTAGCATAAATTTTGTGCTCTAAAAGTTAATTATTGAAACTGCAATTATATTACTCTTTTAACAAATAAACGATGCTAAATTCAAACGTATTTCATCCGCACGCCAATACCTCAGTTTGCTACGACCTCACGAGCTCGCTCTACTTGCACAGCTCTTTATAAATCTCTCGTGTGCACAGTTCTTTAATCTTTTTTTTAAAATCCAACATATTTCGAATCCAAAGTCAGGGTACCAGAGATCCATATATAAAGAGTACGTATACAAAGCCGTAAAAGCTGGTTGAACAAAAGTTCCCGAAGACGCACACAGAGAGAGAGAGAGAGAGAGACGCAGCACCGAAGCGACGTACACCGCGGCAGTATAGGAGTCATGCAGTAGCGAGTACATCAGCGCAGCTCGTCGGCTCGGCTAATCAAAAACCCAATACTGCGAGCGAACGGACAAACACAGCAGGCCACTTTACGCCATCTCGCACACATAGAGAGAGATAGAGAGAGAGAGAGAGAGAGAGAGTGCAAGCAAAGGTCGTAGGTCGGTACGCACAGGCAGGCGTATATATACATATCTATCTATATAGATGCAGGAGAGGGACACGGAAATCTCGCGGTGGCTCGTTCGCACGTGTCGTTGGCGCCCCGGCCGTAAATGCCCCGGTCGCTCATCATATCTCCCCTGCAGCTATATACGCGCCGTACGCGCCTGCAGTATGTCCGCCTCTCTCTCTCTCTCTCTCTCTCTAGGGGTATAAGCTCGGCCGCTGCTTCTGCTGCTGCTGCTGCTGCTGTTGCTCTCTTCCCATCATAAATCACGGAGCGGCCGATGGCTCAGAGTGTGAGAGAGAGCGTGGATCATCCGTGGCGAGCCCTATGTCTCTCTGCGTTTCATGTCTACCTCCTTTCTCTCTCTCTCTGTCTCTCTCTCTGCGCCCCGGTAATTACCGAAGCCGTTATATCGGCCGGCTTCCATATGCGTATTCTCTCCTCTCTCCCGCGTACACGCTCGGTAATAACCTTGGCCGGACGCGCGCGCGCGTAAACGCGTTATACTGCCCCAGCCGCGAAACCTCGGAGGTATGTTATACGGTGTACGGCCGACCGACCGCCGCCAGTCCTCCTCCACCCAACCCCTAATGCATGCACGCGCAGCCCGCCCTGGACGGCCAGAGTCCTTTTACGTGTACGCGATACGTGGAGTGTGTGCAGTCGGTATGCGGCTGACGACTTTCTGCTTTTGCGCGCGGCCGCCCGAGAGAAGAGCTCTGCACTGATGGACAACAGGTGTCGCGGGTGAGACGATCGTAAAAGACTACATTTCGCCCGACCGGAATCCTCCCGCGAGCCTCTCCGAGTGTGCACTGCGTCCGTTAATTATAGATATATATGTACGAGTTTAGTTGTCGCAAGGGGTGAATTTTCTGTTGCGCGCTTTTCGGTGTTATGTATGTACGCGATTGCAGGTGGGTTTCTTTAATTTGGGTACAAGCTTGTTTCGATTTCTGAACGAGCTGAGAAATTATTGATTAACTAGTAAATGTCGCTGTGATAAGCAAAGTTGGCGCGAGATGTGGATGTCTATTCTTATCTACTTCGATGTACTTGTGAAATTTTTAATAAGAAATCAAATTTTTGCCATAATTGAAAGTTTCTAATTACTCAGAAACTGGCATTTTTTCTTAGAATTTAATAGCCATCATTAGTTTGATCGCACAGTAAACAATACGCATTATGTATGTAGAACATTTTAAATATATTTCACGGCTCTGTAATATTTATACTTTTATGATATTACGCGATAAAAAATAATTTCTTAGTAATACATTCATTGCAAAAATTTCGAAAATTCATGATTTTAGCAGCGCTTACTTGGAAAAAAAAGCTGCATTCAACAGCATGAAATCTTGGCAACGATTATTCATGAGCGTCGCCCAACGAGCTTTTAAAAGCCCTCGATAATGCGATTAGCACGCGATGTCAATCATAATTATTCAAATTCCAACAGAAAAAATTTAGTGATTGACGCGCCGATCGTTAACTCCAAGAAAAGCGTAAAAATGCTTTTAAAAGTGTCAGTGCGGTAAACGTATCAGTTATCGACTGGCGACTCAATTATTAGAAGTTACTTAGAAGACATGCTTTAATGAAAAAATATTCATGTAATTATTAACCACGATAATAACTTAACTTTAAGATTATTTTCAAAAGAATTTATTTATATTGGGTAGTCTGAAAACTTTAAATTTTAACATTTTCCTTCGAATTTTAAAATACATTAATTTGATTTTCTTTATTCCATCGGCTGTGCTATAGATTATACATAAAAAATTATTATTTTTAAAACTAATTCGTAAAAATTATTCTTTTATAATACACGAATAATAATAAAATTCGCAACGGTTCAAATGAAAAAAAAAAAAAAAAATGCGGTACTAAAAAAAAATCCGAATAGAGTGAATTTAAACAGAAGCAGAAATGTTAATTGATTTTCGGTAATGCAATCAAACCTGGGATTTTGAATTTAGGTCAAAAATCAATACCCTCCTTACCGAAGTCAAGGTGAACGTAGATGGAAGCGAATAATGGTACTTAATTTAGATAGAAATTTTCGATTCGATCCAATTCCGAAACATCCAATGCTCTTGTATTTAAAACTGAAATACAAGAAATGGTTCTTAAAGTTAAATATTCAATGCCAAAAACAGAATCTCTAAAATCTATTTATCAATACTCATCCATACTTACCATGTTCAGCATAATCTACTTTCTTTTAAAACATTAATTATAACATTATTAATATAGAACAGCAATGGCAATTATCACGTTGTTATTATACCACGCAGCAGCTGTAAAATTATACACTTTCTTTGACAGGAATCGACACTGGAGCTGAACGCCAGCACAAACAATTCGCTGAACAGCGCCGGCGAGGCTGTACTGACGGCTCTGACCAACGGCTCGATCACCGCCAAGGAATGAACCTGTTCCGCGTCCCTCGAAGTGCAGTTCGACGTATGTTCATCATCGGCGAGACGTCCGGCTGCCGCTAAAGAATGAATGGATGACAAAAAGTACCAAAGCGAGAAAAAGGGAGAGAGAGAGAGAGAGAGAGAGAGAGAGAGCGAGAGAGAGAGAGTGTGCGAGAAAATATCACACAACGCCATCAAAAATGAGACATATCGACCTGTGCATCTCACGGGTAAAACTCAGAATCTGTAAATAGCTTCTTGCAAGAATAAAAAAAAAATAAAACAAATAAAAGGAAGGGAAAAAAAAGAATAAAGTAAAAAAGCGCCTCTGGACTTTACGGCAGCCAGTTTATATAGATACATCGGACCCGTGCAAAATTATTTGCCCTCTTTCGCTGCGATATTGTGTCCTCTGTTGTTTGTGTATACGAGGCGAAGATCGTTGTTTCGAATCGAGTTTGCATAACTTCGATTATACCGTTGTAATTCTTTTGTTAGCGAATCGATGTTGCGCGGATATATTTGTTACGTCGACGAGATCTTTATTACTGTAGCATTTAGTTGTAAGGATATTATACACCGCTAGGTGTATATGACACATATTGAGAAAACTCTTGTCAAAACTGTAAAATAAGAATCGTACAAACAATGAGATATAGTTTTTTTTTTTTGTGATTGATCAAACGAATGTAATCGTATATCCTTTTGATTACTATTATAAGTATGTGACAAATTCCACGAATTATGAACAGTGAAATTAAACGTACAATTGATTTTTTTATTCTCAGCTTTCAGAATCTAAAGATATTCCTTGTTGTAATGATTAAGTTTGAAAAGTAGAAAAATTTACTTATCACTTCCTTACTCTGTTATAAGAACAATTGTTACTTAAATCGTTTTACATTAAAATCTTTAGTATTAATCGATTTACTTTAAGAGATTATACGAAATATCCAAAGTCATATGAAATAAAAAAAACTGAGAATTCTATAATTGCGTTATTAATTAAAATATAAAACCAGGATAAGAGCGTAAAGGTTATAAAATCATTTGATTGACAAATTTCTTTGCTCGACTCTGAATCGAAAATGAATAATTAATTTTGCACGGGTTTAATATAGTAAGGTAATAATATATTTAAAAGGGGTAGTAAAAATTTTATGGAATTCATTCTGGCGGAACGTCTAATTCTTTGTCGCACGTTTCACTGTATTGCAAGAATCCATGCTAATCAAATCGGTATAGAATATATCGATTATGGGTTTTAGTAATTTGAATCCTTTAAAGATGAGAAATCTAAACCAAAAACCAAAAAGGAAAACGAGAATAAAGGAAGGGACCTAGTCAAACTATTGTCAGACTGAAACTGTTACTATTGGCAAAAAAAAACTGTGTTTCGGGGAATAAGGCCACCGTCGATGATGCGTTTGTAAATATTAAAGAAAAGTGGAAAAAAATGGAAACTCTAATTTTTAGGAGTCACGAGGAAGCACTTCCTCTATTCGTGTGATCGGCTCGTTAGCGTAAATGACTAGGCTTATCGAAGAAGCGCATAACGGATCGTCGCTTGCAAAAAGAAGAGGACAGAGAAGGAAGAGGAGAAAAGTGATTAAAAATTCTTAAATATCTCTTCGAAAATGAGATTGTGACAAATCAAAATGTCTCGAATCGCCGTGTAAAATACTATACGAACTTTCCAGTTATTATATAGTGTCACGAAAAATTCCATACGAATAAATATCATTTATTTAAAACAAAAATTACAATCCGATAAAAAGCAGCTTTTATATATATAATATGAAAACCGAAGAAATGTATATATACGTCGACTCGAGAAAGGCTTATGTATTTTAAAAATTGCTGCCCATGAATCTCCGTTTTGAGGAAAAAAAATATCGTAACACGGTAATTATATTATGCTAATTTCGAGGAAGAGTAGAATGGCTAAGCGTATAATCAACCACCGTTGTATTTTTCAAATTCGAAAGAAGATCAGTAAAAAAATAAGAAAACTTGGTCGTTTTCAAACTAAATGCACAGTTGGAAGTGAATTTTTATTGTAAAAGTTGAATATTGTAAGAGGCAGTAACTTCATAGTTTTATTATACTCTTTTTATGCGTAACCTGTGACATTAGAATTGTTTTAAATTGCGTAATTTATAAATTTAAATTATTGTCTTTTTTTTTTATTTTCGATCAGTTTACTGAGAATACTTATCATTATAACGATAAAGATATTACTATTATTGTATACCTATAAAAATTATGAAAATCATACCTTGATTGTTGCATAATAAATGATATTAAAAAAATTTAATAGTTGACTATTTGCCTTTAATGAAAGTTGTATTGTTTTAATGATTTAACATTCAAATTTTTTTTCTTTTATTTCTATTTTTTAACAAATTCTTTTCACCATCACTGATGTTGATTATTTCAATTTTACTATCATTTAAAAATAATGCAACTTGTACAAAATAAAAGATTCCCATCATACCTCTCGTTTGATTCACCAGACTATTAATTAAAATATTTATTCTTTTAAGGACGTTCTCTCCCTGCCATGGTGCTGAACTCGGTATTAAATTAGGAAATTTTTTGTCTAAGATATTACTCAGCGTTATCTAATGTGAAAACCTCGAAATTCATAATATTAAAGTTCAGAATGTCGATAGAAAGAAAGATAGAAAGAAAGATAGATAAGACGCAAAAGTTGAAAAAGAGTGAATTACTGCGCACCTACATAGATATACTATAAGCTGGGATTAAAACTTTGGACTGTTGTATCTTTAAAAAAAGCACCGTTTGCCCTATTCAGCTTTTTTCCGCTCGATTCGTATTATTATTTTACATCATGTGCTAGTTTTTCAAAAAAATTCTAAGAACACTTGGTTTGCAATTGAAGGAAACGTCTCTGGCCATAGGTTCTCAATAAAGGCTTTCAATGTTAAAGTATGCAATTTCGAGGCTCAATATCTCCAAATTTCATGCCGCTTGCGGGTTCCAGATTTTAACCACATATAAAGTATACTTAAAGTAACAAATAGAAAAAAATTTTAGACATATTCGAAGAAATAGGGTTTTGGAGAGAACTACCTTAAACTATTCTTTTTCCTTATTTTCGTACCTTGTATAATATTATTCTTTCAGGAATTGAAATCTATACCACTTAAAATGCTGCAAAAGCATTTTCGCATATTAATACTACAAAATTCTTTTGTAATAGCTACATCTATATTTAATTTACAACTTTTAATATTTTATTACTAGTATTTTTATAGATTTATTACTGCACATCCTGTTATTGAAGAGGCCTGCTTATAAAATTTTTGCAACGCATCTAAAAAAATTTTTTCATAAAATTTTTTACTTAATCTATATAATTTGACGTGTTAAAATTATTGAAGATTGATATGATTTCTAAATTACTGTCTCATCCACATGGTTCCATAAGATTTAAAATCTTATCGATCAATTACATTCCAACTGTGTACAAAAAGATGAATACATGAACGTGAACTATTGAAATTGTATTCTAATGGAGTATACATACATACAGGCTAAGCCAGTCATAAAGAAGATTGACATCTTTATAAAGAAACAAAATACTTAAGTACCTTAGATGTAAAATATAAGTATTTTTGTCTGAGTTAAATTTGTCCATTAAAAAGAAAAAAATTTGTAATTTTTGGTGCGTGCACTAATGTGTCTTTTTAAAAAAAAAAATCACGTGAATCAATACGTCACTAAAACTTTTGGATAAAGACTTTATTTTTCAATTCTCTAGAAAATCTCGATACTTTTCGTATCAGTTCGCTGTAAATCATCACCTATATGCATTTTATATATATAAATATATATATATAGAATACTAGTTTTCTGATCTTAAGAATAGTTTTCGGTGAAAAAGATACTTTTGTATGTATAGACGTGTAAAACCCGATACACTTGGCATGTCTGGGCCAACATTATGTATACTTCCCGCGGATTTTCTTCCCCTTGGTTTCATTGTCGTCGTTTCTTCCTTTTACTCACTCCCATCCTTTCCCTCCTCGATAATGCATATATGGCGGGGGGGAAGGACCGAAGGATGCGTTTTACGCCCACCACCAGATACACGTATTACACAGACGAAAGCAGCTCATGCATAAAAGAAAGAGATAGAGTCACGCGCGCACGCTTCCGAATCGTAACGCTTCCTTCGTTTTTTCCTCTCTCTCTCGCGCGCGCGCGCACTTTCTAATTCACGAAAACGAAATTGATAACGACTACGCGTTGTCTTATTCCTTGTCTATACCGTCTCACTCTTATTCTCTTGTGTCTGTATCGCTGTATCACGCGTGATTTCGATTTCCGATCACTTTCTTTGCTTACAGGAGTGCGTTATTATTGGATCAGATTTTTTTGTATAATATAAGAGGAAAAAAAAAACATCAGCGTGCGTAAATTTTGCGAGGATAATATTTTTACATGTAGGGGATATGCGTTGTTGAAATTGGGCTTTAACTTGATCCGAGGAAATGTTTTCACTTGGTAGGCTTTTAATAAGATTTTGAGTTCAATATATAATTTATATAGTATAATTTATTACAAGTTTTTCTAATTATTTTTTTATACATAATTATCAATACTGAAAATTAATATTTTTCTTTTACAGTTTTACGGGGTAAAGTAACTTTTTCTTTAAAAAAAATAGAATAGAAGTGCTTGTTACTTTGTAACGTATTTTATTTGTAACAAAAATTACAAGTAAGTAAGCAACACAGTTTACTCGTTTCATTTTCTTCTAATATTTTATCATCGTAAATCTCGCAATTCGGATTGCAATATTCTATAGATAGGACAAAGTGAGATGAAACTTTTTTAATAACAAACTAGATTATAATATATAATGCGAAAGAAAAACAAATAATATGACGTTAAAACCCAATTACACACTACGCAAAAAGGAGACTAAATGGAAAATTAAGCTTTGGTCATCTCTTATGGTATGTTATTTTCTCTGATCAAGCGTAATTTTTTTTTAGATCTTATGCAATTGCAAAATGTAAAGGACAGAAGAAAAATAAAGATTATTTATTCATCGTCTGTGTAAACAATGTTTTACCTATCATAAATTATAACTAAATGAGTATTCGAATAAAGTACGTTACGTATTTTAAAAAAAAAAATATTTGGCTCCACTTTATTTACTTCCTCCAAATATAGCAGTAATGATCGTTTATATAATACATACCTGTTTTAGT
Source organism: Megastigmus dorsalis (assembly GCA_900490025.1). Taxonomy (NCBI): domain Eukaryota; kingdom Metazoa; phylum Arthropoda; class Insecta; order Hymenoptera; family Megastigmidae; genus Megastigmus; species Megastigmus dorsalis. The sequence continues at coordinate 12,770 of UELU01127581.1, forward strand.
TATTATGTCATAAGTCGATGTTGTATAGTTAATTTAATTTAAAATTTAAAATTCTTTTTTAAGAAATGCGTCCACTTATTTGTTTTTATTTTGACTTTCGATCCTGGCCATATATACCTTTTACAAATGAAGTCACAAAAATATTAATTTATTTTATCGGAGTAACTTAATTTAACTATATTAAATAGTTGTTAGAGCCCAAAAACCGCAGTAGATTTTCGAAACAGTCGGTGCATCCGGAACGCAGTGCACCATCAATTTTATTTTTGTCAACTCGTTTAGATCGAGTTAGGATTCGGTAGCAATCTATAGGTAAGACCCCTCCATTTCAGGTAAGTTCTATTTTAGGGATTTCTTCATCCTTGATTAGAAATACTTCGACAAGATGTCTTTAATTTTGGTGTTAATCACAAATGAACTATAAATGTAAAGAAAATCAAGACACAGGCAGGCAAAAACAACATACGAAATGATTCTATACGTCGAAATTCTATGAATGCTTAAACAAAAAGTACGAATAAAAATAACAGTGTAAAATAAGAACCGAATAATAATTACCATGTATGATAATATAAATCTATTAACGCTACACTACTAAACAAATGACTAGGTGAAACGCGCGAATAAAGTGGACAAATTGCAGCATAAAGAAAGGAAGCGAGTAAAAACTTTTAGTACGTGTCGGAGTGCAGGAGCGGCGGCGGCGAGCAAATGAAAGACGTCGGAATATTTACAGGTCCTGGATAGCGGAAAAGAGGCAGTGGTAGAGAAATACGTTGCGCGAGGCGCGCTCTCCTTTCTCCTCTAGCGCGTAACACTAATCACCCCTAGCCACTAGGCGATGCGCGCCAACTGCATGTTTAAATTTTCAATTCACGTGCGTACGTGTGTGTGTGTGTGTGTGTGTGTGTGTAGAGACAGAGAAAAAGCACGGGAGGTTTCTACTTACCAGACATACAACATGTATGTATATAGGTGTGTACCGCGACGCTGGGAAATGAGAAAAGAGGTGGAGAGAAGGAAAGACAGGGAGGGAAAAATCGATGCAGTAAAAATCAAGACCACGATGACGGAGACGTGGACCGAAAGCCGCTCTTTCGCTGTGGAAATAAAAAAGAGTGGCTTTGAGTATACATATTTAATTGTTTCAAATGAAGTCATTCAATGCTCTTATGCTATTACTTGAACTGAAAAATCTCATATAACTGTAAAAAGCGTAACAAGCTATGTAAGGTGACTGAATTAAATACAACCGTTTTAATTTTTTGTAAACCATAAAAAACCATCGAAAGTCAAAAGTAGCGCAATTTGTTCTTACAATTGTTACAAAGTTTTGTGTGAGAGGCTCTACTAGATATACTTTTTTTTTTAAAAGAAGTCAATCAAGAACTTACGAGACGCTGATTAAGAACACAAATAAGATAATTAAAGGCCGGAAATTTACAGGGATTAAATCGATTAGTGTTACATATCAAATCAAATTAAATCTCAGGTAACCCACAACTGATTTCCACAATGATAACAGTTTAACAATCTCATTCTCCTATTGACATACCTGATTCTATTTGAATTTTACCAAAAAAACAGCAATGCTCGTTTTCATGGAAAAAGTAGTGAAAGATATATAAAACAAAAATAATTGAACAAAATAGAAAAGTCGAATATGAAAGCAAAGGGGATGAAAAAGGAAGTGGATGCGAGGAACACGATGGCAAAGAGCAAAAGGGAGAATTAGGAGTGACAATGTGAGAAAGGCTAAAAGGCAAAAAAGGGATAGAAAGAGATAGAGAAAGGGTGAATTGTGGAGAGAGAGAGAGAGAGAGAGAGAGAGAGAGAGAGAGAGAGAGAGACAATGAGGAAAGAAAAAGGAAATGAAGGACACGATATAAAGAGTGTATAAGAGAAAGGGAAGATAATCTTTAATGAAAGTCGGCGACACTGTCTGATCCGCGATCGTTCCCCTCCGCTATACTACACTATACTCTTGTGTACGGGGAAATGTCTATACGTAGTACATGACATATACACGTATTTCCTCTCCCTCGTCTATCTCTCGCGCTTCCACCCTTTCCCTTTACCCCCCCCCCTCTCTCTCTCTCTCTCTTTTCTTCAAGAGCACGCGAGATTAAAGGAGAACGCAACAAAAGCGATCACCTACACATAATAACACTGGATTTGTAAACTTATCCCATTTTCATCCTCCTCTCTCTCTCCCTCTCTCTTTCTTCCGCTTTCTTTATCTTCCACTTTATTTCTCTCTTGTTCGCTCATTAACACGTCCGTTGCTCTTTCTCTCTTTCCTATTACTTTCATCCCTTGCCTTATCATCGATTCGTACATATGTGCACACCACCAGAAACACAAAAACCAGATATATCCTTAAGCGTTAACGCGAATTTGATTGTTAAATATACGATAAATACACGCGTTATACCGGTAGAATTTGTGCGGTTGGTTTTCGCAAGTGTACGTATACTCGCCGCATAACGTATACATATTACCATAAAATTCTCGTTCGATATAATCCTCCCCTTAGCTCGATACTGTCTTTTTACTCATTCTATCGTTCTCTCACGTCGTTTTATCCGCGCCTGTCACACACTTTGATTCCTTGTACGTTTGCTCCTTTTAATGCCTCGCCGCGCTTACGATGCGCGTAGCGACTTCTTCACTATTTTCAGAGCGACGACGGTCGTCAAGCTATTGTCGAGCGAGAAATCCACCCCTTATTCTATGTAGGGGAAGCAAGAGCAAAAGAGAGAGAGGGCGAGCTGAGAGAAGTCATTTTCAGGGACTTTGTGCGTCGCGCCGACTTTTTAAAGCCTTTTCCTCCTTTCGCTTTCAAGTTGCCGCCTGCAATTATATATATTGAGTAAAAACTTCTTTGGGACTGTATAACATCGATGAATTTCGTTCGATGCAACGCGCGGCAGTTACACTAATAATGACAATCTATTTACTATTACGAAATTGGGAATAAAACGGACGACGACGTGTTCTATGGGTGAAGAAAAAGTTTATTGATATAAATTATGATAAAATTATGACAATTATTTCTCTATTTTTCATTGAATCTCAAATCTTCCCTTCGATAATCCATTGGACGTAATACATCAGCGTGAACGAAAAAAAAAAGGAAATCGCCTTGGTTATCCAGACAGCGAGTCGCGACGAGAGATTCGGAAGCGAGAAGCGCGTCTAAGACGCAAAATCGCCCTCGGTGCCTCATCTTCTCGTCTCTCCGCAGGCAACTTCAACCACTGTCTGTTCTTTTCTCTCTCCGCCACATTCGTACTAGACGTGCGAGTACATCTCGAGTGCAAAACGCGCGTGTCTCGCGGTTTGTGCTGTATACGAGTCGAAGTTGAGTGTTGCCGGCAGCTGTGTGGGGTTGTGTGGTGACAATAACGGCTTGGTAAGTGATGATGCCGGGAACTTTAAGCCGCTATAGGAACGCGTTCTTTGATACAAGGGAATGGAGTTACTGATCAATTCCATTTATCTATATTGCAAGTGAATGACTATATCTCTTGTGGAAAAAGTAAAAATTCATGTTTCACTTTTTTGTGTGTCAATAAATAACCATTATTAATGACGGCGACGTCGCCTAAACAAGAAATAAGCCATGCTTTAATAAAGGAAATGCTAAATGAAAATTTTCCTGCTGCACTTGTAAACGTTTCCAAGCTTCTATGCATATGCAATTTACCCGCTGCATTTTTTTTTCCTCGGACAGAAGAAAGGACGTATCTTTTTGGGACAACGAGTTTAGTTTTCGCTGCGAATTGATAAAAATAAAGCCGCCAAGCTGCGACCCAAGCTGCAACGAAGAAACTGCAGTCTAGTAGTGCAATTTTTCTTTTTCTCCCGTTTAGAGGAAGAAATCGACTCGTGGTTTGAAAAACTAATGATGAGGTTTAACAATGTTTTCCATTTCATGAAAACGCTATACGAAATATAATAAGGTTAAGCGATATTTGGTGTGTGGAAAAAGTGAGAAACCGTTAAAAGGAACTGTTAGCGTGAATGCTTTTCCGCGTAAAGTTCGTGACATTTTGGCAAAGCCAAGATCACCGGAAGCTACAGGCAACGACCGCCTATCTATTTTACCATCTCATTTTCTTTCTCTTTATTTCAGTTCACTGATTGTCTTTCTTCTTCTTTTAAGTCTTGTTTCACCGGGAATCGCTGCGTGCATTAATCTTTTTTAAAGATTTAGAAAATTAGATTAATCATCATTTTACGAGACGAAAGTAGTATTTTTCGTCACAAGACCGTAAAATGTGATCACACGAAACCGTGAAATTTTACGGCCGTGTGGCGAATAAATTTTTTTGATATCAAAGACGTAAAATCTGATTTTTCATACGGTTATTAGTTTGTAAGATACGATTTTATGATATACAATCCGTAATGAGCATTATACAATTTATTAACGTAAAATGGCTCACTTTAAAACTTCTTTTTATTTTACGGACTTGACGTAAAAACAGTCCGTAAAATCGAATTTTATGGCTATGATATCAATAATAATTCGGTACAAGCGCACAAAACAGGTGTTTCGGGCTCGGGGTTTGTTGCCCGAGCAAAGCAAGTAATCGTAATTAAAAATTTGTTAATAATAATTACTTTAATCTTTGTAATTTTCGGTGCTTTTTTCATGGAATCTTTCATCATTTGTTTTTCTAGTTAACACCAAATTTTCAACTGCAATATTTATGCAAACCACAGTAGAAATCTAAAATTCCTAACGAAGTTTTTTTCTAATGATCCACCTATTTATGATTATTCACTTATTTTAATAGTATACATGCTCACATATATTCAATAAGTAACCTAATGTTGCATATTGAAAAAGCGAGTATGTACATATTCTACATGGACGACTCTCCAGGTGAGTCTGTGTACCTCACATTTCCACATGTAATATGTGACGATACACTTATTTAGATTTAGAGAGTAGAGCTGTGATTCGTTAAATGCACCCAGACACGTTAGACCAAGTGAATCACTGGCTCAGTCCAGTCACGGAGTCTTTTACCTAACAGCATTCTTAATGTTTAATCTTTCATCCGAAAGGCAATAGAGAAGGGGGTACGCTGTGCAATAAATGTTACGTTTGGTTGTGCATCCAACTCCCGCGCATTGCGATGCGTTTCTGCAATAAGGATGTGCAACTCGATAGCCATAAGTAATATACACTGGCCTCCGTGTCGTGCTTTTAACTTCTCGACAAACATGTCTTTCTCGTTTGTGCGAAACTATCATCGTCCTCTCTCCCTCTCTCTGTCGCTTCAAGCGGTTCATTATTCAGAGACCTCACGACACATTGCCCTCGGTGAGTCTACAGAAGTCTCCAAATGAGCTTTCTCGCCTCCCCCCCTCCCCCCTTACCCAGCCCACACTCTCTCACTCTCTCTTTCTCCCTGTACCATCCTTTCTTCTTTTCACCCCTCAAACTTTTTAACGTGCTCGTTCACGTTCTCTCCGTTTTTTCGCGAGCATACGTTTATTATTTCTTTTATTTCTTCCTTCCCTTTTTTGCGCATTCTTTATTTTGTTCTGGAGACTCTCAGTCTCTCTCTCTCTCTCTCTCTCTCTCTCTCTGCCTTATTGTTTACTGCATTTGTCTATTGTTTGTTTGTGCAGTAAAAGGTTTACCTCTTATTTTTTAGGGACTTTCGTTTTTCCTGTGTGCACACATTTTAAGAGGATTTCATGTCGAAATGTACATGTGAAATCCTTTCGTAATACCTTATCTCTTACATTAATTAAATATTAATTATCTCATTACATTAATTAAAGCTGTTAAGTTTCTATTTAAGTTTTAAGCACGTGTTAATGAAATTAGTATTTCATAAATATTATTTAAATAATTAATTTGTGCATATGCAAATGTTTGTTTCCTATATTTTGCACTGCGTTTATAATATAATTGTCAATATTAATAAGTATTCGACAATAGTACTTTTCGACTTTGGTTAGTAAGTTGACTTTCGCTCACTTCACTCGGGCGAAAACTGCGTCCTATGCGCTAAAAATCAACTTACCTTCGCACCAGTTTCAAACAATATTTCATACCGCGAGAGCCTAAAAATCATGTCAAAGTTGCAATTTTTAGATTAAAGTGGTATAAGTAAATAAATTAAGTTTATAACAATTTGAAATAGTAAATGAATGCAACGGCATCTACACAAATTTTTTCAAGCTTATATACAGTCAAAAAATAAAAATACATATGTTTATGAGAATGTTTACAAAGCCCCACCATTACATCTCTTTTACCGACCAGATCTATCAATTATCTATCATCTGCTAAAATTTCAAGTAACTATTTCAATGGCACCTTCAAAAATTCTTGTTTCGAAATAAGGGAACTGTTTTTTTAAACGCAAAAATATCAATTTTGGGGGTAAATTATTAAAAATTTAACTTTTATTTACTGTAACATAATTAAAATACAATAAAATTAAATAATATATAGAACTTATGCTGAATAACTTCATTTTCGTGTAGTATAAAACGAATTTTTTCTTTTAATACACATTTAATTTTATACCCCCAGTTCCTTTAACATATCGTAATAGGAAATTCTAGAGGTATTTATAAAAATACTAAACGAAACGAACAGCTAGGCCAAATGAAAAATTAATATTCAAATAAAAATACTAAAATATAATACAATCCCAGAGCGTAATGCCACACCGCATGAAACCGAAGCTGTTAAAGCATTTTACCGCACAATTTTTTCATCAAAAGAACCAAAACATTTTTCTAATTGCAAGTGTGCTTCACCGCTTGTTTTTGCCTTCCTTCGCCACCGAGATTATTGCTCTTGTTCCCTCCTCCACCTCCTGCCATCGCGTCACTCATACACATCCCCACGGCTTTTACACCGACTAATGAGTCTCTTGTTTCCCAATTAGGCACGTGACGTGAAAAAAACGCGCGAGGTTATGCTACCTGAGTGTTGCCTGCGGAGGGACGCGGAAAAAAAAGAGAGTAGGTATAGTGGTTTTGAGAGGAAAACGACGCGGCAGCGAAAATAATTCGCGGCGCTACGTGAAAACGCCACCGAGGGAATTTTCTTTCTGTTTTCTTTCTATGCGGCTTTTTTTCTTTTTGCATCGGCAGCCTCAAAGCGTGCGATGCAAAAAGGAAGAGGGAGAAGGTTCTATTTTAGCCGGACATATGTACAGGTGACATTTTATGTTACTTTTATAGGATGCGATATTATTATTTGCATGTACAAGTGTACTCTGGTGAATAAAGTATAAAGCATAAAGTATTGAAAGAAAAACTACTAGTTTTTCAGTTATCCACACATGATATAAAAATTGTTTCATAAAAATGGCAAATCACAATATAGTTAACGCTTTTAGTTTATTTGCAGATATACAATTCTTTGAGAGCGACTTTAGGAACAACTATTAGGCTGTAGGCGGCAACTATTAGCGATCGAGCAATAAATCGTTTTAAAACCATAATTGTCTAATCTAAATTTAAAGTGTGTGCGATTTCTATGTGAATATCTCTCGTAGTTAAATAAGTAAATAATGCACCCCAGCGCTTTCCCCTTCTCCTTCCAATTTTTATGAACATCGGACCGAAATAATCAAGACCTGCACAGTGAGAAAACGGGATTAAACGATAAGCTATTCGAACAAACGGACGCGCAGCCATTTTCGGATTCGCTCGATATATTTTACAAATACTGCATTTAGAAACAAGACTGCGTGAGCCTTGACGAAGACCGATTGTCCAATATTTCTAACGTATTTCGTTTAATACTGCTTTGTTACTTCCGTGGTAATATTTTCTGTGATAGTAGTCTATAAGTAATCGTATGAAATTTCCTTTAGCATCAATGATAATTGGTTTATTAGAAAAATACTCCCTAAGTCCACAGACGTAAAACAGAAAAAAACGCGTGTGCTTCACAGTGAATTGTGCGCTAGGACACTGCAACGGAAAAAAATCGCAAGTAAACATTACTTAATTTAGCTGTGCAAATTACACTGAAGCAGGAATTAAGCAAAATGTTTTGAAGTTATTAGGCAAATGTTACTGAAAATATTCGGTAATACGTACTGAAATAATAGCCAAATACAAAGTTCCTAAACAATCAAGCAAAGATTACTTTGCCGTTTATTTAATTATAAGTTATTTAATTTATAAGTCCTAATTTTATATTCAATATTTTTCGAATTCGATTGTACCCCCTGTGTATATAAATACGCTTGTCGGTTAATGTACATATCTAAAGGTGTATACTGTATACGCATATGGGTATATCTAACTATACGACCGGCATAAAGCACGCGGTGTAAACAACTTCAGCGGCAAGCGACAGAACATGCACGCGCGTGAGCTCAATTCCAAAGAAAAATCAAATAAAGTACCCACTATTAACTATGACACATTAAAAGCTAAAAAAAAAATTAAAAATTTCAGCTTCAGAAATGACTTGTTTCGTTATTTAGGCTTAATGATCGGAGATTTGATCCCAGAGAATAATGAGACGTGGCAGCTTTACACATATATGAGACGAATTATTGATATTATAATGTCACCAACAATATACGCTCTGATATACTACTATTAGAAAAGTACATTGTTGAACATCATACACTACATGTTATGTGGTCATCTCAAGCCTAAACACCATAATATGGTGCATTATCCAAGAATAATGGAACTAAATGGACCTTTAATCAACTTTTGGTGTATGCGTTACGAGTCAAGACAAAGAAATTTTAAATTAGCAGCAAATGCAACTAGTAGTAGCAAAACCAATGTCAGAAAAAAGAAGATCACGAGATGAACACGAATCAAAGGTTCGCGTCGTCATGAACATCTGTAAATAGGCACATAACCGATCTGGAACAGACAAACCTTTTCTGAGCAAGACCTCGACGAGTGAATTTTCGGCGAGGAGATTTCCGACGACGAGCAACCACTCAACCGAGTCATCGAGGACATCAATCGCAATTCTTCATCATCTCATTAAAAGTATCTGGAAAGTGTTATTCAAATATTGCCATAAAACTTTGGTTAATGGCAAATAATTTATAAACGAAGGAAATCTGTATTTAGGATTTGCATAGTTTTAATTATTTATAGATCTCGAATCGAATAAGAATCTCGAACGAAATTCAATGTTTCACCTCGATATTTAATTTTAATTTTTTCTTGAACGGTCGATTGCATATACAATTTATTCATTGAATTTAAGTTATTAAGTTAGTGTATAAGTATTACCTTTGAAATTCTTTTTAACCGTAATTTTTTATTATAATATAAAATGACTGACAAAAATTTTTCTATTTTGGCAATCAAATTACCCTTGTTTATAATCATCCCGCAGAATCTGAAATAAACTTATAGTTAAATCTGAAAAAACATTTATTAGTAAAGGACAATCTTAACACCCCCACCATCAAAATTGCCGGACGTTTCGAGCTCGCTCCGGCTCCTCCTCAGGGACTGAAATGAAAAGCGTGTTTAGCCTCCTTACATACTCATCCCTCTACCCATCCCCACTCTCCCTACCACCAATCCCCCTCCCCTTTAACAACTTCCCGTTACAACTTAAATTAATAAAGAATGATAAATGTTATCTAATTTACTTGACTCTATCATTAAATTTAGATTATTTCGATTCCTTAGAATGTGGATACTCTCAAAACACTCTCTTTTATATTTATTACTAATTCCCTGTGTAACGTCGCGCGCGCCTTCAGGAAAAATTTTGAAACCCGTTATATGATAACTTACCACGCGCATTTTTTCTTTTTCCCTTTTTGGGTAAGATCGCAGATCGATATCGACGGAACACGCCCATGGTAAAACAGGACGCTTCATTTTCCCTAGATCTTATCTAGTTATACCCAAACTTGAGTATGCGTTCAAGTTTATGATACAACATTAGTGCGTCGACTATTTATATTGCCTTAAGTTAGATACCAATAGTAC
>UELU01127582.1:0-32970 GCA_900490025.1 Megastigmus dorsalis
TGGCACGAGAAAAAAAACAGTTTGACCATGTAATAGACCGCGAAAAGATACACTGACCCACTGCATTGACTTCCTGGTGCGCACAACCGTTTCTTTCTCTTGTAATCTCCTCTCTCGTCTCCTCTTTTCTACAGAAATGTGTGCGAGTGTGTGTGTGTGTGTGTGTGTGTGTGTGTCTTATTAGATAAGATCGACACCGAGATGCATATACGCGATAATATCGTCGAGTGCGGTCAGCACCGTATGTATATATGCTTAAAAAACTGCAACGTCCTAATTTTTAACTCATCCATATACGCTAACGTGTATAATACACTTTTATTCTTCAAATTGCAGTAAGTGAGGCATGCGATAAACGAATAGCTATAATCTCCTGTTCAAATCCGAGCACAGATCTTGTATAGCCGCGTACGTAAACTGTTCCCTCGGAAGACCCTCTCACCGCCGAGAGAATCAACTACGTGTTGCGCACACAATAAATTAGCCGTACATAGAGCCAACCGCGGCGTCTATCCTTTATTAACACCCTTCTAAATAATATCCCAATCGTCACTTGTTAAATAAAGCAATTCCGCGAACAAGATAGAAACCGACCCTCGACCTATCTCGACTCGATTCCGCAACGAGATACAATGTGTATACGTGTACGTGTACGCGCTCACGTTGTATATACGCTATAAGCACTTGCAACTGCATCTAATGCTATACATATATACAGATATATATAGAGTGCACGTGCGAAAGGAGCATGGCTCTGTTGTTATTCGCGGGATCACGAGATATATTTATGGCTCTATAGGATAGCCGATCTAACTATTATCGAGAGGTAGCTCTCGTGTAATTGACGTTTTCTCATAGCTCGCGGCTCTATTTTTAGAATGAGGTCAATCAGAGAGCTTTGATTCAAACTCTTTCTATATGTATAGTATAGCATCCATACATGTATATGTAAACTGCTGATGATCGCGGTTTCAAGAAAATCAGTCTAATTTAGAAAATCGTTCTTACCTTATATGATATATATACATATATATAGGTGTATAGCTTATGCGAGGACGTGGGTCGAGGTATAAAGAAACGATTATCTTACCTGAAACACAAAAAATTATTTTTATTAGTAATTTGCGGTGCATGCCAATAAACTTGGTGTTTTTATACATAATGCGTCTGCAATAGCTTAAGAACGTGTACAATCAGAGTGCAAATATGCAAATTTTAAAAGTAAAATGTAATATCTGTCATTATAAGGATCGAGTTACGATTTATGTCCGCGCGATTTTCGCGCTGCAGTCCTTTTTCCAAAGCCCGATTATATATGCGTCTATATAGTGTTTTATCAGGTCTATAAACAAACGTAGCTTTTCACTTAAATCAGTAGCCGTTATAAATGGAATCTATCGCCCCGGTTTGCCTTAATCGACCCGCGTATAAGGTTGCAAAGTAGTTTTTCGAGCGAAGCTTCGCACCTTAATTGGAAAACCCTTTCTCTTTCCTTAGCTAGTGACGTATATACGTATACAAACAAAACGAAAAAGTGCCCAGGCATTCCTAATGTGCACTTGCAAATAAGATTCCAGATATATATATATATTTTCACGCGGACGCTGTGCATATAACGCGAGAGTGTATATATTAATAAAGTAAACTTGGCTCTCCTCGATGCCCACTCCATCCTATATATATATATATCCAACACACACGCACACACTTGAAAAATGGAAGAGAAAAAAAGGAAAAGTCGCGGAGCACGAGAGTTTCGATAACGGCGTTCGTGAATTTCAAATTTGTCCCGCGCGAGGCGTTGCGAAATGCATATGCCCCGCACACATGCGCACACACTCACACGTACATACAGGTATATATATATATATATATATATAAAGTAAGTCAACTGCGCTCGGCTGCAGCATATATAGGAGTTTTCCCGCGCGGCGCGCTCGCCGCGATAAATAACATCCGCGAACTTATCGACATTCCGCTAATGTAAAAGCCTCGTGCGCTACACACACACACACACACAGGCGAGAGTGTATACAGCTGGAGTCGAGAGCCGTGAGCTCCACTGGGCCTGTCGACCGATTATCAGCTCAGTCTGCGGTATTGCGCCCATATATATATATATGCGCGGCGAGACACACGCGACAACGAGAGGGAGAGTGCAGCAGCATGTGCCAGCAGAGACCGCGGTGCAGTGCTGCTGCGGACGATGCTGCTGGGGAAGGATTTTTAGAGCCGCCGACACGGGAGTGGAGTAAAAGGGCCCACTGATTATAATACAGGTTAATCGAGATGGAAAAATGCGGGGCGATATATTTTGCGCGACGCCGCGCTTAAAAGGCCTCTCTGCGCAGCGAGGGAATTCTCCTGGTATATAGAAGCTTTATGCCCTATATATATATATATATATACTTGTAATGATTTCAGTGTGCAAGCTGTGGTAGTATAAGGAGGGTTTTTGTTGTTTTCTGTTTGTCATTAAGGACATTTTAATGCGCTTGCTTATGTCGAGTTCATATCTACAGACATTTATATATTTTTATTTCATCTGCATTTATTGTTTATTTTGTATTAATTATAGTCAATAAAAGAAATGTGTGTTCAGAACCTTAAACTTTTACAATTTTCTTCACTAACTTTAATAAGCTTGAAAATAGTTCAAAGAGATATTAATGTGAGTTTGATTCATAACTATATATTTAAGAGAAAATTGAAATTGCATTGTCGTAATCAGCTGTCAAGGTGCATATATGTGTGTATATATATATATATATATATATATAGGTAAACATTGAACTAACATATAGAAAATAATGGTAAATTACAATGTGAGTTGGATAATTTGTGTTTCAATCCCATATTATAGAGATTATCTGATTATAAGTCGTATATATAAACAAATTGTACATATCAGCAATCCAACCCAAAGCAAAGATTTATAGAGTAATTTATATATATACAAAGATCATTTTCGCTCTTAGAGCTCAACAATCTTATTTTACAACACTAACAGTCACATTTTATTTGTGCATTCGTATCTATATATATATATATATAGATATAGCATAATTAATTAAAATTGCCTATTCTCTAGTCGCGCCAATCGTTGGTCCGTGTTTAATACCCATTCCGCGGAACAAAGCTCAATAAAGAATACGCTCGAAAGGAAAAAAAAATGTTGCACAATTATCATTAATTGCTCTACAAAACGGCGAATTGTCCGCAGCGTCTCTGCGGGACCAGAGTCGAGAAAGCATATATATATACCATAGTCGACAGTTTGACGCCGGTCTCGAATTACACGGCAGTACAACCCCGCGTGCGAGTATCGCGGCGATATTTAACATGAGAACGGCTGCTGCTGCAGTGGGTGCAGACGTATATATGTAAGCTGTGCGAGCGCCAGGCAAGGCATATAATGCAGCGAGTCGGTAGTCGGTGGCCGCGTGCCCGCGAAGCCGAGCGGAGCGCACAGGTGAAGGTGCAATATCGAAAGTCGGTTCCGTTTTGCTCTCCCTCTCTCTCTCTCTCTCTCTTTCTCTCTCTCGGGTGCCGTGAATTAGTGCCGTGTGAACGTTCTCCCCCACCCCCTCTCTCGCGCTACATAACCTGTACAAAATATCTCTCTCTCTCACTTGCTCCGGCGCCGTGTGTTCGACTAATAATTCTTTCACGACTCGTGGCACCGCGACGGCGGCTGCGACAGTTAGCCGAGTAAGCACCTTTTATTTTCCTCCTTCGCATATATATATATATATATATACATATACACCTATACATACTCGCGGACGCCCTTAAAATACGTTTTAAGGCAAGTGCGCGGCGCGCGTTTTCTTCCTATTATGTACCCTGAACGCGGAGAGAGATTATCCACCTCATATGTATATAGTCGCGCGCTAAAGAGAAAGAGAGGGGGAGGAAGAAATGCGGGACCACGCCGCAGCGCGGCATTATAATTTATGCACGCGTCTCGCGCTTTCCCGAATAACATTATTCGAAATTCAGTTTAGAGCCTGTGTGCACATACATATAGGCGCGGAGGCTGCAGCGAATAATAATATAATACAATAAAATCGGAAAATAAAAGCAGGTAAAATATGGCTGAGTATTAGTTACGGCGGGGCCCGAATAGCCGGGTCCCCCCCCCTCCCCCTGATAACCTGTGATCAGAGAGAGAGAGAGAGAGAGGTTAGCTGCAGCGTTAAGGTATACATACCCGCGAGGCTGTCTGCACAGTCTGCACCGATCGCGAGTCAAAGCATGTGCGAGCCGAGCAGACTGAAATGCTGGTTCGGGGAGTTCTGCAGCTCTCTCGTCGGGCGGCTCTCGGCTCCTCGCTGCAACATAGCATTGCTGGGCCCGGCAAGATAATGGCGGCGTTTAACACCGCCTCGGGGGTCCAATATATGCATTCGAGCCGCAGCTCTCTGCGTGGCCACGGCCTCGGCTGCTACGCTATCCGACTCTCTCTCTCTCTCTCTCTCCTATAGCTCAATACTCTGCACTTATTGTCAAAAAGTTGCATTGTATATATTCAAAGATTGATTTCGACTTTGAGGATAATTTGTCATCTTACGGCGATCTTTTCAATGTATTTTTATTATAAATATGACACAGACTTTCGAAAGGGTTATAGCCGATTTTCAAAGCGATCGTTTTTCATGAATGCCAACGTTAACAAATGGGTTGCATTGTATATAGAACACTATATATAATAGAATCTGTGGTTTAAAAAGGTGAATAAATGGAGTTTCTCAGCTTAAACTCATTTATCGCGAATAAAACGCGGCCGGGATAAAAGGCGACTTATATATACATATAGTTAAAAACCAGAGCTTGTTATTTTTTTGCAGGTGGCATACAGAAACACCGCGAGCAAAAAGCTACTCTCGTTGTGTATAGTTGAAAACGTGAATCGCAGCAGCAAGAGAGAAAGAGATAGAGGTAAACGGCTTTGTTCCACTTTTATCAGAATCGAATATCGTGGACACAAGCTATATGAAAACAAGGTATCGCTCGAATAACAGCAGCGGCACCGGCATACCGACTGGTCCGCTCTATGATAATTCCCCGCCGAGGATCGTGGAATAATTAACTCATTTTCAGAAGGCATACATATAAGAAAAAGCGCGCGCGGAGGGATCGACCTCGATTTCGCACAGATTCCCGTTGGCTGCCACTCTATATATATGTATGTCACGGTATATACACTGCACGAATCGAAAGACGGCAACGACGACAACGATGACAACGCAACAGTAGTCAAGCAGCCACTTGCATAAACATTCCCCTTTTTCGACTGATATACCCTTTCTTTCTGTCGGTGTAGTGCAGCAGTGCAAGTGCAGCAGCAGCAGCAGCAGCGACTCGAGTTGTGCACTCGTCTATAAAAGCCGATGGCGCAAACGCGGCTGGATGCTGGCGTATTTGTCGCAGCTGGATATTCGTTCTCTTCGCGCCCATATGGGATGCTTTATACGGCGCGATCTTTTTTTCTTATAACACGATGGACATGCGGCCATGCATTTTCTATATAAGAGAGAGAGAGAGAGAGAGAGAGTGTTTGTCCGCGTGTAAGAAAGTAATCGGTGGCAAATTAATGGGCCGCGCCATTGTCTCGCTGGCAGTAGTATACCAATCGACCAGATCGGCTGCATCATTATATATTTTCATTTCGCTCGCAAATGCATCCCTACATATACATCCTACTCGTGCATTACAGCCTCTCCGCACACGTATCAATTATATTACGCACCGAGATCATATATATAATGTAGAAAATTAATATGTTGTTAATGGACGAGAGAGCTACAGCGCGGGGTTAAGTATATAATATTCGACCGATTCGCCCAGCTTCTCACGACTGCTCGCCGCGGCGGCGGCCGCGTTATTGTTATTGCCTAGCAGAGAATATATATATACATATGTACATGAGCGAGCGAAAGGCGAAGGGGGTTGAGGATCGCGAAAAAGGGAGAGAGGAGAAAAAAATTGGGAAAACGATGTACTATGTAAATAAGAAAGTAAAGTAGACAGCTCGAACGATCCCGCCGCGGTGAATAAATCAACGTACTATCAATATACATATACCTGCTCCATCCATCCGTCTGTCTGTCTACCTGTCTGTGTGTCTGTGTGTGTGTGTGAGTACGCGCGGGTAATGATAATAATTCATCATCGGGCATTGTGCAATCTGCACGCGAGAGCCGAAGCCGACACGCCAATCGCTCGCCAGAGCCTATATATACACACACACAACTAAACGCTATAGAGAACCAGAGAGAGAGAGGGGAGAAAAAACGCGTCGGAAAAATCCCAATCGATATAACGCTGCTGCTGTTGCTGCTGCTGCTGCTGCTGCGGCGGCGGTGCACGGAGGAGGAAAAAAAAAACGTGCCGGCGGAAAATCGCGATTATGAAGAGGAGCGTTTATATGGGCGCGCGCTCGGTGCGCAGAGAGTCGACGGGAAAATTCACACGCGCGGCGGGTAGCGCAGCTGCAAATGAATCGTGAATCGGCTCTTGCGGTCGACGTCCGTGTACGTGTGTAAGCTTGTGTCGCTGTGTGTGTGTGCGGTATGCAAAGGAGGCCAGGGTGTATAGATCCGCACGGATACGCGGCGCAACTTCCATATAGGTTCGCGCGACTGAAAGAGGAAAGAGTTACGCGCGTCCATGTGTGTGTGTGTGTGTGTGGACACGGATACACAGGGACGAGGCACCGCGTAAGGTAAATCCTCCGGAGAATCCACTTTCGATTTCGAAGCGCTGCTGCTGCTGCTGCTGCTGCTGCGACGAGCCGAGATGGCAGCTGTCTCTCTCTCTCGAGCGCGCGCGCGACCGCAGCATGTGTGTGTGTACGATGTGCTTTATGCAGCGCGGGACTTTACATCACCATTACGCGAGCCTCGGCCGCAGCTCTCCTCTCTATGGAAACGTGACGCCGACGTTTCTTTCTTTCCTTCTCTATACCTATACCTCTTTCTCTCTTTCTGCATGCGTGTATATATATACACTGAGTTTCTACTCTTTTTATCTCTCTCTCTCTCTCTCTTGTCTTTTCACTGCGGCTGTTAATTGATAGGTCAGTATAGGCTCGCAGCCGATGTTTTGTCATTGTATAGCCACTGCAGCCTCTATTCGCTTACACTTCCTTTCTGGTCTCTCGCGCGCGGTCGCATAATTTTAAATCGATTTGACGTAATGGCGCAGCTCGAATCTGGGACACGCTGCCTGTAATAATAAGCTCTCTTTTTTTTCCTGCATTAACGCTCGTATAAAACGTTATATATACATATTATATATTTACTTGAGCGAAAAGGTGAAGGACGCGATTATATATACTTTTGCGTTGAAACGCTTAAAATTCAACGAGAGCTATACAGCTTTGATTTCATTAATCAAGTATGTAGGATGAGAATCCAAAATTCCAGTAATTAAAGTGTGCCATAATACGTTGCTGGTATACGTATACATTTTAATCAACTGCAGTCATAGATGAAGTAGCGTATAAGCGAGCAGGAGCTTTGTTCTTATTTGCGATAAATTTTTTTTTGCGATACTGATTACATACATTACGCGAATCGCATGCGTATGTATACATTTATCCAGGAACTTGTTAAAGACACGTTCGCGAGGAATATATACGTATATACCGACGTACACTGATTATTATTCAGGCCTGGATTAAATCTTCCGTTAATAATAAGTTATTACCTCTGTGATTGATAATTGTGACGTATAAATGATAAATACATATGGGAATGGTAGGCGCACGCATATATACGGACTACACTCGAGACTTCCCGCGCTTATGTATGTGTATATATATAGGTATACGCATGAAAAAGGAATTCAGCCTCTCTCGTGCCACATATATATATGATGACTGGCGAGAAAAGTGTGTGTGAGTGTTTTTTTCTCTTTCCCAAACGCTCGGAGCTGGCAATAATAAAGTCAACAAACAAAAAAGCTCCGCCACGTTCGCGGTATCCACACGCGCACACACGGCACACAGCGCACGTATATACACAGGCATTACGCCGTCTCTGTTCTAATTGTACCGTTTCAAAATTTACGGTGCTAAAGACATCAATCTTCCGCCCGCTCGTATACACACATTTCGCGTGCGCGCGTATAGAATTGAAAGGTGGGGAAGAAGAAAAGAAAAAAACACACACAAATATCACTTCTAACGTGCTTGACATTCTTGGCAGCGCTTAACGAATAACCATACACCTAAATCCATCGTCTAATCGTTACAAAGTCCCTCTCTCGCACTGTCTCTCACTCGCTCGTTCACCCCATCAATAACGCCCGTGGAAGAAAAAAGGAAAAAAAAGCGTTTGACAGGGCGAACATTTCCGTTTACCCACGCGATCTCTCGGGTGCCGGTGCCGCTGCCAATTATCATGACAAAACTCGCCGCGGAGAGGTCTTAATCGAGAGATAATCATCGGCACGTGTTAAGTGCCGCGCGCGTCGCCGCCGCAACCCGACTTGATGCCCCCCGACTCGTTTAAGTATATACATCGCGCACCGCCACCAGCTGCCTGTATACCTATACACGCGCGGCTCTATACCTTCAATTATTCCTCCATTTTTTTTCTTCGTCCTCGGAATTCCGCGGATTCTTCGAATTCGCTATATACCGCCGCGCGAGACTATTATCGGGACTGATCTACTGAGCTACAACGTGGGAAGCTCCAACTCCCGAGTCATCGACAACCTTTCGATGTGAAGAAAATCAGTATTGTAAAATGTACGCGTGTATTAAGTATGTTCCATGCGTTAGCGACTGCTACTCAGTTTTATCAGCCATTAAAAACAATCAGCTGAAATTCCCCGGGCGTCGCATTTCGACGGAAATTAAAAAGGGATACTCGCAGCCGGTGGAAACGATATAGGCGTGCATTAAAAGCGGCAATAAAGCCTCCCGCGCGCGGCTCGCAATAAATATATCGGGACCCGTTGATACACGCTTATACACGTGTACATATACTTTCTCACAGTCGTGCTCGCGCTGACCTGCACTTGCAGACACCACCACTACCACCAGCAGCGGGAGAAAAGAAAGAGCGCTATTAGCGCACAATTAACGGATACATAATAACGCGCGGCGCGGCTCGCGATTTAGCGCGCGATCGCATCGCAGCTCGTACGTACAATTAAGGCAGAGCGTGCGAGAGCTCCGCGTATATTATACCCGCGATTCCGCACCCCTGGAAAACGGGGGGCGGCGAGAGAAGGTCGCAAATTGCCGCGAGTGTCCGGACGCGATGCCGATAACAGGTACGCGCGGACCTTTTCTCTATCTCTCTCTCGCTGCTGATGCCGGGAATTCATTGGCGCGCGGCTTTTTCCCAACGCGCGCGCATTCGCTCGAGTCACCGCAGCTCCTAATGGAATCTATGTGTATTTTCCACTTACTCCTGTCTCTATACATGTATATATGTGTGTGTGTATGAGTGTAGTGAGAAAATGCGGCCTAATAAAATCATTTGTATCGCGGAGCTCTGCTCATTAGGTGCGCACTCGCACACGCGAGCCTGTATATACAGCTTGTAAATTATTTTTGGAGGCCCTCTTTTATCGGGAGTTTCTGTACGCGTTATGCGCGCGGATCTGGCGTCTTGCGCAATACTCGCGGCAGCAGTGGTCC
The DNA here is from genome assembly GCA_900490025.1 of Megastigmus dorsalis. Lineage (NCBI taxonomy): Eukaryota > Metazoa > Arthropoda > Insecta > Hymenoptera > Megastigmidae > Megastigmus > Megastigmus dorsalis. The sequence goes on from UELU01127582.1 coordinate 9,659, forward strand.
GATATACACTGTGTTCGCGATATAATTACACGAGGACTACGCGTGCATTGTTGCGTCGCAGTAGTGGAGTTCGGCTGCTGCGGTTGCACAGGTAATTAGTCGCGCGCATTGCAACAGTCCTATACGTGTGCAAATATTAGCGTCGTAACTTTAAATTTAATAATTGCTTTGGCGCTGGCCGCCCGGCCCGATATGCTTGGCCAATGTATAATACGCCAAATTAATTTATATACTCGCGTGCGCGCGCTGCACCTTCACATACACATACGCAACATAGAGAGAGAGATATTGCGCACGCTGTCGTAAAATATAAGAGAGTCAAAGGTAGCAAGCTCTGCCTCGGCTTCTATATATATTAGGTTGATTTAAACGATGCCTCGGCAGATTTGATGCCGCCACGGCGGCCTGCACGTAACAAACCTCATCCTCATTACCGGTGCTTTGCATTTGTGCAGTGCGGTGTGTGTCTGTGTGCGCGTCTACGTGTGCATACGGTGGACGGAAAAGAAGCGATGTTTATATGCCGCGTTTATGAATAATTCAAGTTTCTCAAATTCCCGAGAGCAGCTATATACGAGGTACTACTAACCGAGCTGCCGTGGAGAAAAGAGCTTTGAGAAAACCGTGGTTAGCAGCAGCAGCAGCGCGATCGTTATAAAAAATAATAAAATACATCGGGGAGCGAGAGACACTGGAATTCCAAATGAAGTTTACAAAGTATACCGGCGGTGAGAGAGAGAGAGAGAGAGAGATAGAGAGGAGAAGAGGAAAATGCACAGCGCACCGCGCGAGAGCGGAGGGAGAGAAAAAAAAAAGGTAAAGGTGCGCGCTAGCAATGCTGATGCTGCACCGCACCGCCTTAGCTCGTGACGTATACGCGATGCGCTGCACCGACACACACGGAGAGAGTGCAAGTAGAAGTAGAGGGAGAGGGAAGAGTAAACACTGCCCATTCTCGCTCTCTCTCTCTCTCTCTCTCTCTGTGTGTGTGCAGGTCGGTGTCGTCGTCGTCGTCGTCGTCGTTTGGCGAGCGAGGGGCGATATCCATGTAAGGCCCACTACTACGTAGGTTGCACCGCACTGAGGCAGTGCAGTGCAGCGTGCAGTCGAGTAATGGTCGCAGGCGGTCTGCTGCTGCTGTAGTGGTGGTAGTGGTGGTGGCACGGCCGGGGCGTCTTTATCTCGGTCACGGTGACTCTGTGAAAGTGAGAGCGAGAAAAAAGAGAGAGAGAGAGTGTGTGTGTGCACACGCGGTGCACACACGTACTCGCCGCTGTACCGATGTGGCCATTATCCCTCGTCGGTCGGACGATTCGGACGACGCCGATGCGCTCAGCACACACACACACACACACACACACACTTTTTCTCTCGTAGCTTTTATATCCTTTTCTCTCCCTTCGCCTTGCAACTATATACCGATCTCCTCATGAACATCTCTCTTTTCATTGAGATAGGGGAAGGGATATCGCTGTGATTTACTGGGATTTATCCGCGGATTCCTTAGTTTCTTAGGATTTGTGCAGCGATGCTTTTCCCTTGATTTACGTAATTACGATTTGTGCGTGAATTTTAATTATATATTAATCGCTCTTACTGGAAAATATAGATGTCGTTTTCACGGTCCGATGAACTTTCCATTGAAGAAAACTCACAGCTGCGCGCAGACGGGGTGGTCTGTAAAGCGGATCGTCGATATGTATATACTTTCTGCGCAAGCTGCATTTTATTGATATTATGCAATTATTCGCGCGCAATTATTGGGAAGCTAATAAAGGAGCTGATGCGCTTTGCGCTACACCTGCGCTCGGCCCTTCGGCTTCTTTCTTTGTTTCTTTCTTCGTACTCTGCAAAGTCAATTTACAGCGAGATCGATAAATAGTTTTGTTTTTTTTTACGACACATCGGAAATGCGACACTTTACGCGGCGAGTGTTTGCTTTTCGAAATATACACGTATATAATGTAAAATTTGCACTTTTCTTCGGAAATCGCGCAATAGCGATACAACAAAAGAAAAAAGGGACCAATTGCTGTAATAAGAAGTCTCGGCGAGTATATAAGCGGCCTGAGACCTGCAATTACACTTGTTCCTTGACACGAGTTCTTTGTCAATATATATCGCTCATTCTCGCAATACACATGTGCTGCTAATCCTGCCGATCCATAATAATATTTTACATAACTGACACATGCGTTTATCGAATGCGAGTCCCGTGCTGTAATTATTGATCAGCGAATACACAACGCGTTAACTCCCCAAAATATAAGCGCATCTCTACGATTGATTATCGCGCCTCTTTTCTCCTCCACCTCCATTGCATTTATCTCGGCGTTTGCCAAAGACCCGCACGATCCGCTCTTTCGTGTGCAAGCACCACCAGCAGCAGCCGCTGTACACGTGCGTGCGCGGTTTCGCAATTCTGGCCTGAGAGAAGCAGAGAGAGAGAGGCCGCAACTGCTCCCGAGACGTTACGGGCGTTAATTCTTACTCTCTCTTTCCTTTCTTTTTTTTTTCTTCTCTCTCGCCTCCTCGTCCCGATCGCTGCCGAGGCGAGTTTCCTGCGCCTTCACGCGGATCCAAGCGAGTGTCTGGGTCATCGAACAGTATTATAAAGAGCTGCCCGCGAGAGATTTCGTTGATGGATGATTTCTGTGTATATGTATAAATCGCGATGTCTTCGGAGTCATTTATCAATCCAGTTTCGAGCACTTATATGTATATATATATACCAAATCAAAACATTGAATTCGACTTGCGGGGATTATTATTATTGCGATTGGGGGCATCCTCGTGGACATACTCGAGATAGACGGGCGAAAACGATTTGTCAGCTATATGTGCTGTGTACATAACGTATACCGATAATCTATGCTTTTCGGTACTAAATATAATTAATGTATTTTCTACCTCTGCTCCGTAATTGTTGAGACATTTTAACGAGTATATCTCACATCGTTTATCGAGGCTCTTTACTTTTGTGCAACAACTTATTTTATGATATCATCGTGCACTAGGAAAACTGCTAATATGGTAAAAATGTCTGGGCTTCTATACATTATAAATTGAAATTCAATCGAACGTATACGAATCATTGTTTTTCACAAAGTCTTTCTTCTTATCGCTTTGTAAGGTGTTCGCAATATGCGCGCACAAAAGCAAATGCAGGACGGATTTTTGCGAGATATATCGCGCGTCGCCGATATGCGTACTGTACATAAATCGGTGGCGAATATTGTCGCAATAAATATTGTCACCGGGCGGCCGAGGACACAAGTGTTCTCCTGCGCGCGAGTATCTCATGCTCCCGCCGCTGGTGAAATCAGTGCCCGCGACTGAATCACATTGTAAGTGGATCGCTCCATTCATATTTCATGCGAAATGTATATTATATCCGCTTTGTCTCGCAGCTGCCAATGACTAATGTTTGTATATATATGTACGCGGCGAGAAGCGATCTATAGTTGACAGACAACACCTGATCGCGCCATATGTACATTTAATAAAATCTTTTTTTTTTCAGTATCAAAAGAATTCCTATATAGAGAGAAAATAATAGTTTCGGAGTATTACGATTTCGAGGAACGATAAGTGCGGACGTCATCGACCGCTAAATATGACATCGTATAGTGGCACAAAGAGAGTTGTAGAAGTGCTTGCGGAGATAAGGATTTGGGAGACGTCTCGATTGAGGTAATCCAGGTAAGGTCAACATCCGCTTCCCGTCGCAACGCATCGATGCAATAGTCTTGGCAAATCGGGTATTTACCCATGTTCAGAGGTAACCACGATGCGTGTGACCTAAGAGGAGACTTGAAAATTTGAAAAAAAAGAATGACGTATTCTGTTATTATCCTCGCGGCCCCATTATTAAGTTTTTCTTAACATAATCGCACTGTTTGCGCTTTATCGTTACCATGTATATCATCGGTATAGATTTTATAAATTTTATAATGTGCAAGCACACTGTGTATACAAAAGTCCATCATTTACAATAAGTATTATAAAGAATCGTTTAAAAACGGCGACGTGAATATCTCTCGATATATAAGTTTTGCAATACTGCACTCAATTAAAGAGGAAAAGAAAAACCTCGATCGAATCGCCATCCACATCGCCTACGCGCATCCGCCATAAAAAAAAAAGTACGCAATGTCATCTCCTCGATTGAGCAACGGACCGTAAGTATAAGCTCGATTAGCCTACTATGGCCAGTTCGGATCTCCCGGTGTATTTCCTAACGATCATCGGGCATTTTTTCTCTCAATCGGAAAAATTATCATTTCTCTCTCGAGGCTTCTCCACGTATATACCATGCATCGTCCATTTGAGCACGAGGCAGCTTCGAGTATGAAATTGGAGCAGCAGCAACTGCTGTTGCGCAAAGGCGATGCTGTCAAGTTTCGATTCCACCGAGAGAAAGAGAATGCACCGACGCTAGAACGCGAGATATTGTATATGTACGGGCCTTCTCGCTCTTTGACACAATAATGGCAGGCCGGGGCGTTTTAGGGAAAGCCGTATGTACAGCTCCGATTTTTCGACCTGCCGCCGTGGCCATTTAGAGGAAAGATATCGCGTCCGCAATACACTCAGACGTTCCAGCTGATATGCGCATGTGTCTGTGTGTGAAAGTGTGCAGCGAGAGAGGGAAATTTTGTGCGCGCTGTGAAAAAGAAAAGGGAATGCAGTCAGCGAGTATATAGAGCGCGATATATGCGCCAGGAAATCTCTCAGACTCGATACGCGGAGACTTTACGTAATATCGGGTCTGGAATTATTTGGACATTTCGGATAAAAGTGTGCACAGCGAGACAATCGATGGAATTTAAATGTTGTTATATATACGAATGCCTCTCCAATGAAGACTTTCATTTTTTCTATATAATTCTACTGAAAATTTCTCACGCTTTACTTTTTAAGCCTATTTGTAGTCCAGGCTGAGGTGTGTGTGTGTGTGTATTTTACAGCATCAGCAACCAGAGAAAGAGACTGCACATATCGAATTTTAAGCATAATAATAACCGCATCAGCATGTCGAATTTTTCGCCAATAGCCATAATCCTATATACCCGCCTGGCGCTGGTTCGCGACCGATATTGCGTAACATTCCGCGCGCACAGTCCATGTATAATATTCCGGTCATCGTACGCTAACGACGACGACGACGCGACCGCACCGCAGCGGAGCAACACAAAACCACCGTCTTCGCCGTATTCGCTTTCCATATATCCCGACCATAATGAATTAACATAAAATCTTTCATAACCGCTCGCAATTATTCACGCACACACACACACACACACACGTGTGTAACGTAATTACATAAGAATATTTATAGTAGACGGGAGCGGAGACACAGCAGCAGCAGCAGCAGCAGCAGCGTAAGAGAAGAAGAGGCTATTAACTAAGCTGGAGCACGGACAAAAGCGAAAAATACACACGAGCGAGACATTAAAATATAGAGAGCTGCTGCTGCTGCTGCTGCTGCTATGCGAGAGGATCTCTCGCTCCTCCTGCCTTAGATGGGATCTCGGCTATACTCGAGGCCGCCGCCGCCGTCGCCGCCGCCGTCGCGGAGATGTCTCTTTCGTTAAAAACGGAGCTGTCGTCATCGCGTCGCCCTATACGCCATAACGCCAATTTATGCCAGTCCCGCCAGCCAGTTTCTTATTCGCGGCTGCCTCTTATCGCGATTTGCTTTTCTCGCTGCCTGGCTCTCCTTTTCCCCCCCTTTTTTTTCCTTTGATACATAAGAAAAAGAGCCTCTTACCGAGCGAGTATTTAGCATGAGATTTGCGTGTATATAGCCGTGTAGTAGAGGAGCTTAACAAGCGCGCGCGCGACACAGCGAGGTTAAAAAAAAACGAGTCGATGCGAGATGGCCGAGATAAGAGGACGCGCGGACACGGGGATTGAAATAAAAAGTTGCGCCGCAAATTCGCGTGATTCATGTGCGCGCGCATACAGCGGCTTGTGTGTATATATGCTCTCTCTCTCACTCTCGCGATTTCGTCCTAGAGTCTAAATCAAATGCCTCATAAAGTCTGGCTAGTCAGACACACACACACACACACACACAGACATGGAGCGACAGCGAGTGTGTGTCACGTACAGTCTCGAGGTAGACACACGGGGTAAATAAAAATGCCGCGAGTAAAGAATCTGGACGCTAGCTCGCATTCTAATCATGTCGAGGCTCGCAGCTCGAAAAAGACACTATATTGCACTCGAGTCTACAGCGTCTGGGCAGTTCTCTCTAAAAAAAAACTGTCTCACCGACTTTGTACATTACGAGTACGTAAGTACGCGGCATTGTAAAAAGACTCGGGCGCCAGTTTTTCCCCATACACAATTAGGCATATGTACTAACGACGATGGAAAAAAATCCGGTGGAATTTTGCGTTCTGTGTCGGATTTCGTTATCGTCGCGACCGCGATATAAAACGCTATTGCGGGCCCGACTTGGAAACTGTGCTAACAACAAAAAAAAAAAAAAGTCCCGCGCACGACGTACGAACGCGCGGCGGCTCGCATATACGTATACATGTATAACCTCCCGCGAGGGCACGAGCCCCGCTCACGTGTCTATGTATACAGACTGCAGGTGTGTGCGACTCGCGCGAGGGGACGATCTTGTCTGCGCGTGTGTGTATAGGGACAGCGTCTGACTAGTCACGTCAGTGTTCCACTTGAAAACGGAATGTGCTCCAGCTGTGTGTCTCTATCTGTGTGTGTGTGTGTGTGTTCTGCCGGCTGCAGTTGTCGTCGTCATTTGTCAAGCCACGTAATTGTTGCGATTACCGTATTGAACTCGCGGCTCTACTGCAGAGAGAGAGAGAGAAAGAGAGAGAGAAGGAGATGCAGTTAAGATATCGCTGATCTCATGCCTCGTCTCTCTCTCTCTCTCTCTCTGTGTGGATACACTCTGTTTCGCGGAGCAAGCTGATTCATTTGTTCCTTTAGCTTACAATACCAGACCCTGAAATTCTTCTTCGTATGTATAAATGCATGCGCGTAGACGCTCGTGGCTCATTGCGCGACACGGGTGACGACGTACAGAAATGCGCTCAAGACTTTTGCTCCAGATAAAAAGTGTGCCGCCGCGAATATGTCTTCTCCCGCGATAAATAAACCAAAAGGTTGGAAATTAAATTGCCCCTGGGAAATATATATTAAATGTGTATTCGCGCTGCGGCTCAACAGCTCGGACTCGACTATATGGTACTACCAGACACGGTATTTTATTATACCAGAGATCGTTGAGATAAAAGGTCGCTAAGCGGCGGCGGCGGCTGGGTTGTAACCGGAGGACTCTCTGCGTATAATATAAGCGCGCGGCGGGGAATTATAAAAAAAAAGTTCAAATTTACAACGTCTATATGGGCTTATAGCCTTTTGAACTCTCTCTCTCTCTCTCTCTCTCTCTCTTCGCTTACGTAACGGCCGGGATAATTTCCTCCACCCCGCGCACTGCAACTACTTTTGTTTACACAGCAGCAGCAGCAGTGCGCGCGGCTATATGGTTATTTAAGATTTAAGCGTCGTCATAAGGTCTTATATCACGTGCGCCTGTAATGGGGATAAAACGCCTTTTTCCTCCAAGCCCCTTGAGCTCGCTCGAGCCAGGCATTTCGATATATTTCGGCCGTGGTCGCGCGCGATACCAACATTTTTCCGCTATACGATGACGAAATAATATTCGGGAATATATATATGTCGGAGAGATGGAATTTTTGGTGCACTCGATACGCAAAAAGAGAAAGAGAGAAAAGGGAGAGAGTGACGAGGCATCGCGTCGCTCTTTCTTACGCAGCGCCGATGTGGACTTACGAGGTCTGGAGAGTTGCCGCTGCTGCTGCCGCTGCTGCACAGGTGTGTCGTAACTCACTGGGCGTTGGAACGCGCAAATTCTTTCGTCTCTCTCGCACTCTGCACACACACACACACACAGACTCTCTCTCAGCTCCGGTGCGCTGCTGCTGCGTGTATCGTCTTTCTTCGCGCTTTAGCTTCATATATATATATGGTATATGTACGTATCTCTCACCGTTCGACTAGCTTACCGTTCACCGACGATTTATTTCCTTCGACTGCGCCTATACCCCACTTCTCTCGTCTGTCTGTCGTCCTATTCCCCTCATCTTTTAATTTCCATGACAAAAAACGAAGCCTCGATTGCCATCTTTTTAATCCTCCTCCCGTGTTCGTTATACATACATATATATATACGTATATACACGGCGATGATGTCGAAACTCGCGACGCGCGGTATCAAGTGTCTTCCAGATAATAGCGTGTAACTTTCAATTAAACAAACTCACTGCGGTGAGGCTCTCGTATATAACGCGATGAGCACACACAGCAACGGATTCCAGTTGTTGACGTTGGGCGAATGTAATTACCGCCGTTGCCGCGGCTATTGGCCAATATTTACTTATATATACTTACTCGCCGCGCGGATTTAGACGATTCTCCGCGCTGCGCTATCGCGTGTTTATCCGTGACGCTTTGTAAACTGATGCAGCAGCGGCGGGTCTTAACGAGGGGGGGAGACTCTCCGATATATGCTTGTACACTGACAATCGCGAGCCTTTTCTTTAATCACCTTTATATGCGCCGATCGAATCTATACACTCGAACGTGTTTGACTTTAGTCGTTTGTATATACATATATATGAGCTGCAAGTATTATATAGATATACGTTTGATTAGAGACTGAATATTATGTACTCGGAGTGCGGATTGTTGCAGCGAAGAGTATTCGTGCGATTTCTATGAGCTCCTAATGGTGCTGTAAATAATAAGAGGCACAGTCATGTGCAATACTAATGAAATTGTTTACTTCTGTGCGCTCGAAGCTTGGAGTCACGTTCATCTCTATATATTTAAATGCAGTATCTAAATGTATGTCACAAGCACACTTGGGCACTCGTGTTTATAGAGTCAAGGATCGTTATACGACATAGACACGATGCAAACGCGTAATTTTTTAGTGATTTTTGTTTCGGATCCCTGTGAAGAATCACATTCGGTGTAACACCTTTATTATTTACTCGTATCCGCGCGAAAAAGACGAAGTTACATATATTCGGAAAACATCGCAACTTCCTGACTTCTGTTCTACATCTAATTTTTCCCAATTAATTAAACCGAGTTTGGGCGACCGCGCTTACGTAAAAAAACGTTACGCCTGGATATATATACGATAAATTAGCTCCGGCTGTAGCGATGCTCGCAAAACGAACAATCCAGATTACACGCGCACAGCAGCAGCGGTAGTAAAAGAATAATAAAAAAAAGAAAAAGAAGAAAAATGAAAACACGGAAGAGCTGCGGTGTGTATATATATATAACGACTGCCTCATTAGCGCTATATATTGATATAACCCCCCCATGAAACAATAGTTATTGTTCCTGGTCCGCCGCGTAACACGTATATTTCTGGAATCAGCTGCTGATGCTGCTGCTGCTGCGAGCGCAAACTTTTAGAAAATCACTTTTCCCGCCCAATCGCAGTAGCGCGCGGCAGTCGAGATAGATGTAGTCTGTGTAACCAATGAGAATATTCGGCTGGATTTCCCGTGCAGATAAGCGACAGAATCGGCCAGGAAGAAACCGCGGCAGAGACTAGGCTGCATCAGGACTCTCACACACGCTGCACAGTGAGAGAAAGAGAGCCACGCCTAAGTTGGCTCGGTTTTAGGTGAGAAAGCGTATATATACGTGTGTGTAAGAGGTGTGCGCGCTCGCGGGAGGCTGCGGCGCGAGAAGCGAGGAATGAGTTATACGCCGGGGCTGCGGTGGCGGCGTCGCCGGCGCAGTATCGGCATTCATATTGGGCCGTAAATCGGGACTGACGCGCGCAACCGGCTCTACCCGAAGAGCCCAGAAGAAGAATGAAATCAGTGGTTGTCAGGACGTATACGTGCGCCGAGCGCAGTACTTTAGCGCATATATACGCTCGGGGTTTTCCTCTCGTGCGCGCGGGGGCCTTATAAGAAGAGACTCCTCGCTATACGGAGCATGTGCCGGAACAGCCCATACAGCTGGGCCGATGCGAAAAACTCTCTTGCGAAATCCCCGAGTTCGAGCGCCCCGGTCTATATAGCCTCTATACAACAATGAGACGGTATATCTTCATCGGATTTAACAGCTTATCGCTCTTTAAGGCCACCCGTCGATTTTCCCGCGAGACCGACCCGCTTCCGGGAGCTCCTATATATAAGCTTGATGCGGTGCGCGCACGGCCCGGGGCACCAGCTCCGACGATCTATGATGCGGCCTCGGCCTGCTGCTGCCGGGTGATACGAGCTGCCGCTTCTCTCTTTTTATTTTTTTTTGCGGGATATTGCGTACACGGGATTTTTTAGAGAGATTTCGCGAGTTGGATATATCTGGATATCTATGACGAATTGGATTCGCTTGATGATTGACGCAGTTTTGATGTATAAAATGAATCTCAATTTCAAGATAAGATCCAAATTACGTCGATTTAAACTTTTCAAAAAATAAAACGATATAAATTCTTAATCTTTTGGAGTAAAACGCATGATTTTTAGTATTAAACTGGAAGAGATAGAAATATCAATGAACAAATATCTGGAAGAAGAAATTAACTTTAAATATAAACAAAACAGTATACATTACTTTTGGCAACTACTGTAATAATGTTCCTAAAGAATTATCAATAACAATAAATAAAGAAAAGATAAGAAGAGTAGAAAAATACAAATATTTAGGAATTGTTTTTGATTACAATCTGCGATGGAATGCGCACATAGAAGACATTATAAGCAAAACAAAATATTTAATTTTCGTTTTTTATAAATTATCAAAATATATGCCGACAAATACATTAAGAATTATTTATTTTGTCTTTTTCAATAGTATAATAAACTATGGCATATTATTACATGGGGTGGTGCATATGAAAATAACTTATCTCTTTTACAAAATATTCAAAACCGATTGCTGAAAGTGATATATAAAAACTCTTTTCCACAAAATAGACCAATGAATTTGACAAAATTGTTTGCGCTAGAAAGTCTTACATACAACTACAATGAATTAAAAAATAATTACTTAAACTTACATAGTAGAACAAGAAATAAAATAATAAAGATACCAAGAATACACAAAACTGTAAGTAATAAAAGTAGTAAAATCAAAGCAATAAAAATGTTCAAATTATTGCCAAATGATCTCAAAGTATTAGATATAATTAAAAAATCCACTTGTAAAAAATTAAAAGAATTATTAATGACAATATATACATAAATTAAAGATGATTATATATCTAAATTAGAATTATTATGTATGAATAAATGTAACAAAATATTGTTAAAATGGATCTTGATACTGTTAGTGATAACAGATATCTAAGACCAATTATCAATTGGTCGGGAATTTTCCCCGTTGCATTAGCATATAATTATTATTGTATTCAAAGTTTATTACTGTTAAAAATACACAATGATTGTATTTTAGTTAGAATTTAGTTTTAAGTCAACCAAGTATGGGTAGCGAGTAATCCACCATACTTGCGTTTTTCACTACCAGACCGACGAACAGGAAATTTATTTTCCTCTGTTGGATTAATATGTAATATACTATTGTATTTACTTGTAATGTAATGTACTGTTACTCTGGATAAATAAATAAATAAATAAATAAATAAATAAATAAAATTAGAAAGAGAAATTACAGTTGATTTCTATATATCTGTATATAAATTTCCAATATTATTTATTTATATAATTCCACAGATAAAATAATGAATGCACACGCGCTAATAAGGTATAAGCCAAAGCTCGTTAAAGAAGATACAAGTCAATCCTTTAATCACATAGCAGAAGGCAGCTATATAGAATTTCAAAAATTTCTCTTATACATATCATATACCTGTACAGTCCGCAAGTATAAAGCATAACAACAGCAACAAAACATCCCTCTCCCATCGTCCAAAAGCATAATAATTAATTTATTAAACGCCATAGCGCCGAGCAGTCATCATATAATAACAGAGTACAGGCCGCGCTAAAGGCTCCATATACTCGCGGCTCTTGCGAGCATCAGCGCTGCGTCCGCGCAAATATTAACGAGGATAAATAAAAGCTCGCTTCTCTTCTGTAGTGCCTCGCGCAGCCTACGGAGCTAAAATTCGCAGGTAAATAAGAAATCAAACGCGCACGAATCGCGCTTGTCAAGTCAAGAGCTGCCGCCGCCGAGAGGAGCGCGAGCAGAAATGCGTCGTGTATATATATATAGCAGCAACTCTCACGACTCGTTTGCCGCGCGCTCAGCGAAAATAAAAGCTATGCGCGCACCGTATAAAAAGGAGAGTCCTCGAGCGCCGGCCACAGCTATACACACACAGAGTACACGAGAGTGAGAGAGAGAGATAGCCGATGTGAAGGAAAAAATGCAACAAGTGGAAAGAGAGAGAGAGAGAGAGAGAGCGCGGACGTATATAGTTGCGCGCGAGAGTAGACGAGGATTAAAAGAGAAAAGGAAAGTGAGAGAGAGAGAGAAGCGAGTAGCGTGGGTGGACGTCTTCCCTCCTCCCGCTCGCAGTAGTTTCCGCGCGGCGGTGCAGACTCTCAGCTCTCTCTCTCTCTCTCTCTCTCTATCCGCGCGGCCCTCCTTTTAATTCATGCACTCGCGCTGCAACGCACAATGTACACGTATAGTGTGTACATGTAGGCAGATGGCGCCTATCCTTGGGCGACTACTCGCTAACGTCTGCGTCTGTCCGCGCGGATTATGTGTGTGTGTGTGTCCGTTCGCGTTCGTGTGCCGCGTTCAGCGACGTCGCCGTAGCCGCCAATGGGCCGAGCGACGATGTAATTTGTAAATTGCACCGATGAAGTTTCTTCGCGCGCCCCGGCGATTTCTACATATACACATACGTATATACTCGTGGCGGCCTCGGGGGCTTTTCGTTCTTCCTCTCTCTCTCTCTCTCTCTCTCTCTCTCTTACACCGACGCTCTCTGATGACATTTTTGATTATATGTATTAGTTCGTTTAGCGAGTGCCTGGTATGCCTGACTGGCGCGCGTTTCTTCATCACTTAGAGTTTTTGAGCGATGTATATGCAAAGGTATTCATGGTTTTGCGGATCTATTTTAGAATTTATACATAGCGTTTGATTTCCTCGCGTTGTTTTATTTTTTCATCGTATTATACTGAAAAATGCATAAGAGAGAAATTGCGCGAGTGCAGGCGAGTTACCAACGATTTTCATGCGTGTATTTGAAATGCGCGACGGCGGCGGCGGCGGCGAAAGGTAGACGTCAGAGCGATGTGCATTTTTTATCGATTGAGAAATGCGTCCTGAGCAGAGGCGTGAAAGCAAAATAAGCATTGTTAAATATATAAATAAGTTAGTATTATTCAAAAGTATTTTTTTTTTAGGCCGCAACGCTTGCGTTGATCCGCGCGACTAATGAATTATTGAAACCAAAAGGAAAACAATGGGTGGATCTATTAATTATGTGCCACTTTAATTCTCTATACATACAATAATTATGAATACAATCCATTGATATTGCATTTTATTCTTATTAACGAATCGAAAACTTTTACTCCCGTGCGTCCAGCTCCGCGCGCCTCAATTATATACCGCGGATATAATTGCATTCTATTGAATCGGCGACTCATTCAATAATTCATCGCGAACGATGACGATAATATCGAATGTCCCGCGCTACATCGATATATGACTCGATTATATATTATAAACCGATAACCGCCGCCGTCGGTGCAAAAATCGCCCTGTACTCTTTACAGTTACTATATATAAGTAACTCACAAAAAAAAAGAAAAAAAAAACGAAAAATAAGGCTCACCAGCTCGTAGCAGTTTTCAGCCAAATCGCCGCCGTCGCCGCGTTCCATTCCCATAGCCGCAGCTCGGCTCGCGCAATTATAAATCTCTATTAAGGCCCGAGCCCGAGAATTCAATAGACAATAAGCCGTCCTCCTATCCCCCGGGCCGGAAGACAACAATGGCGCTGCGCAGCAAGAGGGTTGGGGCATCGCCGGCGCAGAAATTCAGGGAGTATCTCGTTGCAGCGGCAAGGCGCGCGCGAGAGCCGCAATCACCTGCTAGCCGCGGTACGTGTCCCGGGCGCCGCGCGCTCGTAAATCGCCGCCGCGCGCTATAAAGTTATCAAAGTCCGGCCCGCTGATCGACACTTGAATGCGCCGCTGCCGCGGTCCCATAATACCGGGCCCGATACACCCGCGGCCGTGCGCCGGTCATTTCTTCCCCCCCGCCGTTGTTGTTGCAGCAGGCGAAACCCGCGGACGCAAGTGTGTCAAGTATGCGCTCCACATTTGTGGGAAGCGGAAGAGCCGCGATGCAGGAGAGAGATGTAGGGGGACATTGTATAAGGGAGTCGCCGAGAGGACACGTGGATGTAGGAAGCGGCGGCCCCGGGGTGGACATAAATTTTTCCATCGATCCGGCTCCGCACTTCCGTTGCGCTCCGCTAACTCCGCTTCTGCTGCTGGGCTCTTATATATGTGTGTATATATATATCGTGTACGCGCGGCTGTGTTGCGAAATAGTCGCGCCGCCCGCTGCGGCAGATCGGCGATAGCGATGTATATACGCGAGAGCTCTGCGCACAACGCGGACGAGACGATGTTAACTGGACGCCGGACAAAGGAGGCTGCTGCCCTTTTTTTTTTCATCTCCTTTTTTTTCTCGTCCTCCTTCTTCTTCTTCTTCCTCCTCTTCTTCTTTCGTTCCGCGTTCGTCGATATATATACGGAGATAACGGCTGATGTATTTGGCTCTTTGGCTCGCTTTGCGGAAGCTGCTACTATGCTGTGCTGTGCCATATTTCGGTGCAGCTGCTTTCGCGCTTGTTTAGAGAGGGTTTAGAGGGGATATACGTGGTATACTTGATAGGTATAATATTTTGGTTCATTAAACGTTGTTTATATAGTTTAGACGGAAAGACTTGATTTTCATCAAAGATCAAAGTTATATTTTAGGAAAACAATGAAGAATGATTTATTTGCATTTGAAGAGAGACGGTGGCACACGCGCCGAATTTGGCAAGGATTCCTAATCTGGCTATAGACGATGATGTTCCCCTCCGAAATTTCGCAGCGTCATCCACGGATTGCAACCGTGGCTCAGCTGTTTTTGCTGCATGCTTTTGCCGTACCGCGATATTCGTTATAGCGCAACTCACCGCATGTGCAAATATTTCTGCCCTATATAGCTGTGAGAATGTAATTTTGACGCTTTTTGTAATTATGTTTTGAAAGATATATTAGGTATTTAAATTGGGCGATAGGATTTAGTGCATCTTGTATACCGTGCAGTTAAGAGTGAACTATGTGATGCAAATATGCAACGTGATTCTCTCTTTCAATGTCGTGCTACAATTCGCGACGAACAAAGCGTTCACTTCTATATGTTAAATATTAACTGAGTCTTTAATACAATTTTATCTGTCTAATAGTCTAATATCCATACATTACGTTCTGATTCACAACCGAGTATAGAGAGCTCGTGAATCATATATGATAATTAGCAAATTTGTATATCTGTTCTCGATAATCGATATCGCGGTGTTTATGTAACGAAAAGTGAAACTATATAAAACCCGCGCGGTGAAAAATTTAAAGACCAACTTTCAAAAATGTTTTTTCGAAAGGCCCTGCGGATACTTGAAAAAAATCGTAAAAACATAACGGGATACGGCATCGGCTGTTCCGTAACTTTTACTTTTTCGAATTGCGTATAAAGCCGCTATATATTCAAGCTGGCTGTATAGGAAATCCAGTTTCTTAAAATAAACCCGATCTCGCAAAGTGCGCCGGTATATGCCGCGACTGTTATATAGTTGAGAGCCAAGAATTTTACAGATATATATATATACAGGTCGCGCATACTAATTATGCAAAATATTTATAATTCAGATCAGGCTCACTTTCCTTTTCTAATCGGCTGATATCGGGACACACACACACATCACGCGCTCGAGCGCAAAATCAACTAATCCCGCGTCCATGTCGTAACCAATCACTTTGCGCCTCTCTTTAAACACACGAAAAGCAAACACACACACACAAATCTGAGCTTCTCTATACTATTGGCATCGCGAGCGAAAAAGGAGAGAAAAATAAGCCACAGGTAGACGCGCAATAATGTGTTCTCTCCTTCCCGTACAGATTTCACACTCTCTCTCTCAGTCTCGCATATATATATATATATATATAGGAACTCATAACGGTCCCACACATAAGGCCGCGGCGGCGGCGCGACCTTTGGTTTATTATTTCACGAGAGCTGCTGCTGCTGCTGCTGCTGGGGGGCAACGGCGGTGCGGCTATACGGGCGTGCAGGAGAGCCAGAGAGCCGCCCGGAGGGAGAGATACGGACACCTTGCGAGGCCGACTCGTGCGCACACCTACGGATAACCCGCTTCTTTTTCCTTCCTCTCTTTCTCTCTCTCTCTCTCTCTGTCTGTGTGTGTACGGCGTGGAGCATATATCTATAGACATCTGAAGCGGGAGAGTCGGCGCAACGATTGTTTGACTTTCGCAACGACCCGAGAGCCGAGTGGAGCACGCCGCACGCGGCTATTCCTATATATATACACACACACACACACACACACAGAGCGCGTATAGAGGCGAGAGAGAGAGATAGAGAGCTCGCGAGAGTTATTCAGCACGGATCTGCACCAGCAGCAAACGTGTGTGTGTGTGTGTACGTGGCGGCTGCTTCTGACGCAACGCCGCCGGCCCAACACCGAGCCAGAGAGGAGAGCAGCGATCCTCTATCTATAGCGCCCGATTATTCGCAAATACCATCGCCGCCGCTGTCGTATCTTCTCTATACAGCGATGCTCTCTTCTCACTTCGCTGCAGCAACTTTCTTCCTTTTGCAAAGACGGGCCTTTGCTGCTGCTACTCCCGTCCCTTTCCTTTTGCTTTTCGTTCTTCCTATAGACTTATTTTTGGAAAGGGGCGACGTCGAATAAGACTTGCTTTATAAGCTGGAGCGTTCGATCGAGAGTTTTTTAGGAAAATTTCCGCGTTTCATTGTAAAATTTATGTAAATTTGGAAGGTTGTGCGCGAGGGAAAGAAGATATATATGAGAATGCGTGGCGAATAATTGAATGTATAGAGTATAATTTTGTATCCTAACATTTAGTGCAATCATAACGTCTTGTTAATATTTCCTATAATACTTGTGTATGAGCAAAGAAGATTCAATAATCGATAATTCGTTTAACGACTGCTAATATACAGTATACGATTAAAGAATAATAGTAATCAGAAAATATGTGTAGATTGAATATTTAGTATATACAGGTCTTAATTTTAGATATTATACATTCGACTTTTTTTATGTTAAAATACTGCTTACATCATCCTTTAAGCCAGTCTAGGAATTTCATAATAAGCTTTTGGAATCGGTAAAGCTGATTTAAAAGCTATATATTAGGTAAATAGTTATACGCAGCGGAGCATAAATTAAAAGCAATGTAAACAGTATTGCTTATAAAAGTGTCGGATATAAGAAAAACTTTGTATTGAATTATAAAAATACGATTATTGTACTTACAGACTGGATTAGGTTTCATTTTTATAGAGAATACTGCAGTTCAAAACTCACCTGAAACATAAACACAAATAGCAACCATTAGAAGAAATTGAACGAAGGTCTTATATACAAATGATATAATATAGCTATTCCAGTTATGGATCGTAATAACGATTAATTTGATCTTTTATCTAATAATCAGTAGAAGCACATTTGAAAAAATAATAACTTAATCGTCATTTCGTAAAAGTTATTAAAACTCAAGACATACTATTAACTGTATACACATGTAAAGAAATCCGAGTTATATATAAAAAAAACAAAATTTAGAAAAAAAAACTTTAATTTTCCTTAATCAGCGTCGTGCCGCGGCTTTTATTTTCCCAGCCACACACACCACACCTCGTCATATTTGATTAGCCCGAAACAAACTGTACACTTAATTGTAATGACCATCAATTATACAAAAAAAAAGAAACAAAAAAAAAGAGTAACAATGCCAGCAGAACGTGTATTTAGATTCTAGAAGTCTCGTATAATTCACGTAATTACAGGCTAAAAGCATTCAATTATCCTTGAGATTCGTGCATCATTTCAAAATTGAGACATAGCGAGTAAAGGACTCTCCTATATATATATATATATATACAGTCCTCCAAATCAAGCCCTTTATATATAGGAGCTGCGTCGCGAAAATTACAACGCGACGTCGAGTAGTCGGCATCACGCACAACGTCGGGCTATAGCATTAAACGATGTCATTTCGATAGCTCAATTGCTCGAATCGCGCATAGGGATCTCGCGCGACCTTGGCCGCAAGTAGGCCGTTGTCTCACGCGCCTATATATGTGCATATACACTGCGCCGATACACACACCGGTGTAACCGCAGCCACGGGATGCGCGAGAGAAGGGAGTAATTTGACTCGCGACGCGCTTCCTCTTGATTATCCTCATGCGCAGCGGCGGCGGCGGCGGCAGCCTCGCGCACATCAATTACGGCAACTTAGTTGCCGCGCGCGGCCAATTGCTGTGGGTATACATAGTGAGCGTACGGAATAATCAGAGATCAACGCTGCTGCTGCGAATTAATTAAAAGTTTTAGCCAATTTCGATAATCAACTGTAATACTTTGTACGATGATGGCGCGAGAGCTGCTCGATCAACGCACAGCCCCGTGCGCTAATCGTTATTTGTGGAAACCTGAATACGATGTAAATATATATATATATATATATATATATGTATAGGAAACTTTATCAAACGATCGCGATACCATATGATAACCTTTTTCAAAGTATTCAAGCTGTTGAAAACGTACAAAGTGATTGATAAAATCGAAAATTCCCTTTACATACACTTAATGGAATATTGCATTATACATGCGCAACGGCGATCTAATTTAGCCGCATTATATAAATCGAATCCAAATCAAATAACAATTAATTTCAGTTATTCCCAGGATATAGATTTTGCAGCTGCAGCCGCGCGGCGCGTCGGGTGAAAGCATTTGCCGCGGCGACATATTCTCATAGGCCATAAACATTATTAGCAATAGCGGGAGTATCATGCACACCGCAAGAGTACAGTCTCGACTATACACAATATCTCCGCTGCATAATCTAATAAAACGGCAGTTATGCAGATTTTTTTTCTTTACCGATCCGCCATATCAATTTTTCACAGGTATATGCACCACGAGTTTTCCCCTAAGGGCTGAATCGGGAGATCGAACGATCCCGCGCAGCTGCAGCTTATATATATGTAGGGAACACCGCGAGGAGGACGAAGAAGAAGCAGAGAGGGGAAAGAAGTATAGAAGAAGACGAAGAAGAAGAAGGGGGCATCGGGCCAGAAGCGTGACCGCCGTGACTTTGGCGAACAGCCGTTACGTATATATATGCGCGAGCGCGCGTGTGCTCGCGGAGTGTGACATAATCGTGCGCTCTGCGGGACAATCTCGACCGCCGCCGCCGCCGCCATTTACAGGCTCGGATATATCGCGGCGGCAGCTGTGTGACGTCATTCCAAGAGAGAGAGAGAGAGAGAGAGAGACGCGCGCGATTCGGTGTCTTGCCGTTTTTGGGATATGCCTGTACACCACTGGAAATGGATATATATGGCTAGCTGCGGCGATGCTGGATTAGCTCGGCATCGCTTCGTCTATCCCGATGACTTTTTTTTTCCTTTTGCTCCTTACTTCGCTGCGGTCTTTTCTTTCCTTTTTCTTTTTCATCCCGTGTTTTTCTTTATGCTGGGATATTCTTTTTCTCCGCTCGTGCGCAGCAACACAGATTCCATTTCGGATATATATACGTGTGAATGGATGTTTCTTGGAAAACGGCGATTAAACCGTCGAGGTGCGGGTGGAATTCGGTAGAAACGCTTCTGCAATACTCCGTATCGGAAATATGTCGTAACAGCGAAATTTGTAGGACACGGTGTATACCGTGGGTTGTGTTGAGCGAGCTTGAAGAATCTAAGTCATCGTGTTAGAATTTTAATCTATTCCTCGATCGAAAATCGGAAAAAAAAAATGATTGAGAATCCGGGCCAGGTCGTACTTGCCTGTTTCTACTGCCATATGAATTAAATAAGATAATACGATTGTCTGGGTCTTTATTAAAACATTTTCATAATATAATATTGTTAACATCCTACATCAAATTAAAGTGCATTGGTCTTTTTCTATTAAAAATAAGATAGTACTACAAGCATCGCTAGTGTTTTTTTCTCCATTATTATATTCGCGTGTACTTGGAAATCAATAGAATGATTATAACAATAGCGATTAATAATTATAATTTGTCTGAGAAAAATCGCATTTAAGATTGTATCAACATTTATCCGCGATTTAAAACAGTAGTAGTACAATATTCGCTATAGTTTATATAGCGAGGGAAAATCAAACAAGATTATCATTCGAAAAAATAAATATATAAACAATAACATTATGATTTTTGCATATACCGTTTATATCTTGGATCGCTCACTTCCTTTT
Source organism: Megastigmus dorsalis (assembly GCA_900490025.1). Lineage (NCBI taxonomy): Eukaryota > Metazoa > Arthropoda > Insecta > Hymenoptera > Megastigmidae > Megastigmus > Megastigmus dorsalis. The sequence goes on from UELU01127582.1 coordinate 30,236, forward strand.
CGCAATACTGGAGCCAATTAAGATTCATATCCCGTTTTTCTATATCCCCCCTTTTAATCCTTTTATCAGTATTTATACTCTCTTGTATATCCTTGAGCAAGATAGAAAAAAAAAGAGATGGTACACCGATATAAAAGAGGTGGATTAAATATCGCAAAACTATGAATAATGCAGGATAGGTTAATTCACGATAGCAAATGTATAATATAATTCATGAATTTAGTCGTATATTTTAATGCAAAGAAGTGTAACAATGCAACGTACACCGATCGATTACGCAAAATCTAATGGGCTCATCGATCTCGTCAGCATCTCGCGCATCTTGCAACCGTCCAATTTTTCCCACACAGCAATAGCAGCAGCGCCGAGAGCCACTACGGGGGTCCTGTCCCATCATCGCTCCACTCGAAGCGCGCATAACCTCAAAATTCGAGGCGCACACGCTTATACGTTGCTCAAGCCCCGATATCGATCCTATCGACCGATCAATCAAACGCACGATACAAAGACGCTTTGAGAAAAACATATATATCGGATGGATTCGCGCGGCTCGCGGCGCTTTCCCGATCCTCGCCTTTTTACGTCGCAAGCCGCGCAGCTGTGGCGCAAGTACGCAGATATACGCGTGTTTGCATAGAGATGCTGCGCTGTATTTGGAAAGTGTGTTACGTGCACAGCGATGCCTCGTATATTGCGGCGAGCCGTCGTGTGTCGCCGTTGCGGCTATGTACTTTACATATATGTGTATGCCGGCAACCGGCGTGATGTGGGCACCTGCACCACCTCGAATTCTCCCTCGCAATATAGGTACGTCCGTTTGGTAAAATCAGGCTATACCAGAGATAACGTTGTTGCGTGATTCGATATATGCTAAACCTATATATGTTTGTACGGTCCGAATTTCTCTTCATGCGTATAGTCACACAAATGTGTATTCAAAATAAACTGCGCCCCATGCGATGGCATATTTTATACAAAAGCGTAAGCCATTTGCTATTTGCTCGGCTAATCTTTGGAAAGTATCGATATCAAAGTGGAGTCAGCGATATAGGTCCATTATTCGCAAATAAAACGTATACATTAGTAGATGAAATCGAGGGAAATATATATGTATATACTGGAATGAAAATGTACATTTTGCACATATATACTTATACTTTATTTCGTCATTCGCAAGAGAATAAAGAATATCAGAAGCAAATAGATGATTGTCATTAACATAATAGAACGAGCTGCGAGAACATAAAAGAGGAAGTTGAAAATAGCACGCGGCAGTAGAAAAACAAGTTTCGAACACCTTCTAGCCACTGCCAAGTATACACGTATGAAAGAGAAGGAATAAAAAAAGGAAAAGAAGAAAAAAAAGCGTCAGTCAGCTCTTGCAAAACAGCTTTTACAACTTGGAGACTGCGCACACACGATCTTAGGCACTGGGACTGGACTGCGGACAAATGGCGGAGGCTTGTACATGATGAATTCCACCGAACGATGCATTAGTTACGCTATTGGTAATGAATCGCGGTGGCTGTATCTTAATTTACAATGACTACTCAATGTCTATTTATACGGTTATTTTTCTATATTATCGACAAGCATCCGGAGAATTTCAAGAGAATGCGTATATCCGTTTGTAAACATTGTACATCTCGACACCGCGATCGCACATTTGTATCAACAGTTTTCAGCGTCTAAATAATTCCGATACACATAAAAAAGGCTTAAATGAAATAAGTGTATCCCGCAAGTCTACTCGCGAGGTTAGACTCGAGTATTATTATCTCGCATTCCACGCGATCCCCGCAGTCCGTCGCGCAAGATATCTAATTTATACGACGAGCCACAAAAAATACTCTCGATAGTGCAGCCGTCAATCAAGCCACTTTATATATTAAGCGTCGCTCAATACATCCTCCGACGATTTCTCTCTCTCTCTCTCTCTCTATATATATAAATGATATCGAGAGGCAACTCTTGCGCAATATTATCCCGCGGAGATACATTAGGGATCGAGCGGCCGGCGATTCCCGCGCGTACCAGTTGCATAACCGCCGGCGTCGAACTTTACGCGTAGATATATATTATATGCATCATCCCAAGCCAAAGGGAGATAAATTAGACATTCCCTATGCCGCGCGGCAATTAAACTTCTCGTGCATGCACATATAGCCTCGTTGCTGCTGCTTCGATACGCACTCCATTAGCGGCTAGTTTTGCGAAATATCTCCCGTTGGCTATATACACGCCTAGGCTGCCTCCTATATTCCCTTCGATTCGTGAAAGATCGTTATATTTCATCTCTCTCTCTCTCTCTCTATGCTGGCCTCTCTCTAATGAAATAGGAAACGCGAACGGTTTAATTATGGCACTGCGTGCGCACGCAGCGTATGTAGGTATATAGCGGACTCTTTCTCCATGTCCCGCGCGAGTAAATAAAACTAATTGCATTCCGCGCACCTCGATCCTTTCGGTTGCGAGCTCGACGCCGCGTGCCGAGAGAAAGAGAGAGGGAGACACTCGAGAGATGCACACGTATATATATATGTATAAATCGATATCGCGTTTAGAATAGCGAGAATTCCACGGGGATGTCTCTGACTTATTGGGAATCGCTCGCGATATCTGATGCTTTTTTTACCCCAGACTCGCCTCTTTTTCCCTCTATATATGTATATATATATCGCGGGGAAGATCGAGCGATCGGTGCAGTAGCGATCGCTCGTGTTGTTGCTATACAC
>UELU01127591.1:0-10268 GCA_900490025.1 Megastigmus dorsalis
ACCTTTTGGTCTTTCAAATTCACCAAGAACCTTTCAAAGGATAATGTCATCTGTACTAAGCGAATTAATGGGAAAAATTTGTTTTGTGTACATAGACGATATCATTATTTTTGCTGGAAGCAAGGAAGAGCATAACAAAAGATTCAATGAAGTAATACAAAAATTAAGGGAAGCAGGGTTAAAACTAGCTCCAAACAAATGTGAATTTCTGAAAAGAGAAATAACATTTCTAGGTCACATATTAAATCAAGATGGAATAAAGGTAGATCAAAAAAAGTGGAAGCAGTTAAACGATTTCCGACTCCCCAAAATGTCAAAAACATAAGGGAATTCCTGGGTTTAGTAGGTTATTATAGACGTTTTATAAACAATTTTGCTGAAATAAGTAAACCATTAACAACATTACTACAAAAAGAGGCGAAATTTGTATGGGATTCGGAAAAACAAGAAGCTTTCGAGAAATTGAAAGAAACTCTATGTTCTGCCCCACTATTACAGTATCCTCGTTTAGACGAACAATTTATCATCACAACAGGTGCGTCAGGATACGCGCTAGGAGCAATCCTGTCCCAAGGAGAGATCGGTTCAGATAAACCAATAGCATACTCTTCAAGAATTCTAAAAGGACCAGAGCTTAAATATTATACCTACGAAAAGGAAGCTCTAGCTATAATGTTCGGAGTTAAAACTTTCAAAAACTATATTTTTGGCAACAAATTTACTATAGTTACTGATCATAAGCCACTATTATCTTTTCAATCGGCAGATAAAAATACCAGAGTACAGCGATGGCGATTACAACTATCTGGGTATGATTACGATATTATATATAAAAAACGAAAGCAAAACGTGAACGCAGATGCACTATCAAGAAACCCAGTAGTACAAGTCAACAACGTGATGGCACGCGCACAAAGGGCGAAACAGAACCACGCACAAGAAATACTTACTAACGACGAGAAAATAAAGAAGTTAAACGAAGATCGAACTAAAATTAAGGAGCATAAAAATCGTCGAAAGAAAAATTGCAAAAAGAAAAAGAAGAAAATAGTCAATTGGAAAAAACCCCGATTCTAGGAGAAAAAAGTCAAGTTGAGAGTCATCCAAGTGGAGAGCTTTCCCCGAGTTGGGTTCTTACGAACTCGGCGCCTGGATCGAAGCACGGCTTACCCAAGTGGGGAACTTGCTGCTTCCTTCCATATGGACTGCTACACAGCACTACACAAAAAATCCTCCTTTCCTCGTCACACTCACTTAGCGGTGATCGCGGATAATTCAAATAATTAAATTTGCAATCAACTAATTCTACACTCGGAGAGCACGAGTTCGCGTGTGTACTAGTGAACAGCTGATAGCTGAGAGACTAGCCGACATTATTTTCACGCCATCTAGTATCACAATTAAAACTAAATTGAACTTACCGACATTGGGTAAAACACGGGTTACCATAAACTTTCAGCGCGAAATTCAAATTCAAAGTCGCACATTCAGATAGGATACTTAGGAATTCTACACATTTACCCAATACATTATACAGAGTCGACAATTATATTCTGTTATAAATATAATTTCACAAGATTATAAATAAAAAATATATATATCTCATTAATTGAATAAATCAAATTTATAATAATTATCGTCTCACATATTATTGAAGATCCCTAGCCACAGGCGAGAGAAGCCATCCTGATATGCCGTTCAATACTTACTTATGATTAATTATATATATTTATAATATTGATAAAAGATAATAATTATAGTAAGGAGAACCTAACAGTGGCGTGCGCAGCAGCGAGGCTCAAGCCGACCAAGGTGGCGGCGAGCCATTAGCGGGAGGAGTAAGCGTGCTCTATCCATCAAATCCCCCCGGGGAAGAAAATTTTATTTTCGTGAATAATTTTTTTTTGGATAGTGGTTTTTTCCAATAAAAATTTTTTCTTTGAAAAAGTTTTTTTTTGGTTATTAATTTTTTTTTGGGATTTAAATTTATTTGAATAAATTTTTTGGTGCGAGCAATAATTTTTCTTAAAATTTTTTTTTTATTCTTTTCCTGAAATAAAATTTTCTTTTTTGGGAAGAGAAGTTTATTTTTGGATTAGTATTTTTTTTAAATAAATTTTTTTTTGTGTTGGAAGTTAAAACTTAAATTTTTTTTTGGAATTCTTAGCAAGGAAGATTCTTTTCGTGTACCAAAAATTTTTTTTTCATATGAGGGATAGAGTAGTGGGAATAGAATAATCAAAAATTTTGTTTTGTGTGAGGAATTTTCTCCCGTTTGAATAGAAAATTTTCTTACTCTTTTTGCGTGCGAATGAGAGCGCTCACTATATAGATTTAAGTAACTGTGTGTACAAATAAATAATCAAGAGGACTCAGAAGGCTAAAGGCAAGAATTGAATAGTAGAGTGATAGTTTTCTTTTGTTTTGAGCGTTATAGAGTTTTTTTTTGAAGAAAGTTTAGTGAGTTGTGCGGGGGAGAAGCCCTTGACGACAGATTTTATTCTCAAGCAAGAGTCAATAGAGAAGAGAAAAAGAGGAAGAGTTCAACAAATTCTAATACAGGATTTTTTATTTGTACTTCCTTTTTTCCTGATCAGACATTGGCACAGAAAAGCGAGATAGGAAAAGCAGCCGCCGTTGTAACCTCCGTCGGAGAGAGTGAATATCGAGTCAGCCTTCTGAGTATCTCTCGGTTAGGGATGTTCCACATTGGACGGCCCCACCTGAATCCCAGATCCCTAGCACCGCAACAGAGCTCTCGTGCAGGGGGGAAGGAAATAAATCCATTCCTTCCTCCATTAGAAATTTTGGAGAATAACAGAGAAAATTTGCGACAGCGTTCCTCTGAGTTCCAACAAATAACTATTTTTTTTTGCGAGAGAGAGAAAGCCAGAGAGACTGGTTGTAGAAGAGAGAGTTTTCGTAATTACAGGAAGATAATAAGGAGTCAGAAGAAAATAATTAAGATAATAGGAAACGAAGTATCACGGAAGGAAATTTAAAGGTTTTGAAGAAGGACTAAGAAAACATAAACCAGATAATAAAACACGCTTCACAAAGCGAAAGAAGCAATAAGGAATACCTGATCTTCAAACATTATTTTGTTTTTTTTCCCTTCTAGATAAAAGTAATACGGTAATCACCACTTAAACCAATTTCTTTTGCAATTTATCATACAATTATATATATTCCAAACTGTTGCGTTCTCCCATATTACGTATAGAAAAGCACGAGAGCACGTGAGGTGACCCCAATTACCCCATTATTTTGTTGTTTTGCGTCCAATTTCCCAGTTGTCCAGATCCTCACATCATTTTTCAGCCGCGTGCGCTCGCGGGTTAACAGGAATTAATTAGATTAGCGAGAGAGAGAGAAATTGTAGGATGGACAATTACGAAGCAAATTTAAAAGCATTGCGGAAAGACAAACAGGCCAGAGAACTATACAGATAGATAAAGCGGTTGGAACCGCAAACATTGATTGAAGAACTGGATAAGCAAGGATTGAACACCGGTGGACAAACAGAAATATTGCGGAACAGACTATTTCGAGCGGAGATTAGGTCGCTACATCGTCACCTACAAGTAGCGTGGTATCCGGAATAAGACCAGAGAGGGGAAGTGCCACCAACGACGACTGCCGCGTTGCTGGTGGAATCGTCGTTAGAGCAAAGGCCGGAGGTGGCACCACGGAAGAAAAGGGGGAGACCACGCACGGTATTTCCAGAGCGGATCATGGAAAATCCGACGGAACCAGAGAGTATTGAGTGTGAAGCACCAGTGTGCAGCGCCTCAACCACCACCACCACAACCACCTTACCTTTTCCAACAGTTTCGAGCACAAGTAGCCATACAGAAACCAGAGTGACGTCGTTATTGAGCGGAAAGAGAAGCCAACCACGTACTAGCAGGACGGCCCCGATCGCAGAGACGACGTTACAACACAGGGATGGACTACCACGCATGAGATCGGAAATGGTCTTGACAAGAGAGAGAGCCAGAGGATGATCCTATTATCTAGAGCTCTACGGGAAGCATTGGCAGCGGAGTGGCAGTACGCAACTGGAACGGGTCGAGCACCATTCATGACGCCGGGAGAGACGTCAGATGGATGAGTTGGTACGCAGTGGCACGCTGATCCTCCACGATTAATCACGTCACAAAGGCAGATGTATCAAAGGTCGACGGCCCAAAGAACCACGTCAAAAATGGCGCAGAAGAACCCACGAATAGCAACACCAGTGACGAACCAAGACCAGGAATCAGCAAGGCAGAGGAGATGTAGTGACACGCAAGGTAGCGGGAGAGCAACGAGCGCCATTCCTTCGGTGGCGGCACCAAGGAACGTAGGGGATGACAGGACCACCTTGACTGATGTGGGATTCCCCGAAGTCCCCACATCATTGGAAGAAGAATCAGAATCTGACGAGATAGAGCTACTGGTGCCTCCCCAGGGAAGGCGTATGAACGCGCAAACGGAAGCTATGGCAGCTCGAGCAACTCCCGAGAACTCGAGGGGGCCGAGTAGGAGGCCGACGCCGTTGTTTCCAGCAATAATCGTCCAAGGTGGTGGAAGGAATGAGGAGGAGAGGCATCGACCAGCCGTTCAGCGGAAAGCAGCGACTAGCGAAGAAGAGTTAGCGAGAGGAGAGGAGGAAGAAGTCAGGAAGGAAAGAAGAAAGCAAAACGAGAGTACTCCGAAAGCACTCGAGGAATCCAGAGGAGTGACCAAAAGAGACAAAGGACAGAGAAAGAAAAATCAGCAAAAAAGCAGAAGATTGGAGCCAGAAAATAGCGAGATTGATAGCAGTAGTACAGATAGCGAGTGGCAGTTGAGTAGAGAAGTGGATAGGAAGCGAAATAAGAAGAAACAGAGGAAACAGAAGAGAAGGAGTTATGATGAAGAGACGTATAACGAAGAGAGTAGTAGTGAGGAGAGTAGTAGCGACGAAGAAGAAAGGAGAGGGGGGAGGAAACGCACATACACCAAGGAAAAGAGGAAGAGCAAAAAGCGGAGATCGAGTAGTGAGGATACGAGCGGAACTGATAGCAGTGAGGATGAACGAAAGTCGGAAAAATGAAGGAAGCGGAAAAAGAGAGAGAAGAGCGACGCCATCGGCGACTCTTTGGAATTTACGAGAGTGCTGCAAAGCTGGAACATTAAGTTCTCAGGCGAGGATAAGGAGGGCCCGGATGATTTCCTAGATCGGCTGAGTGAATACCGAAAGAAAACAGGAATGAGGGAATCGAGACTCCTAGCTGCATTGCCAAGCGTGTTGACAAAAGGGGCGAGTCGATGGTATAGGTCGATGGATAAGGAAATCAACTCTTGGAAAACGTTCAGGAAAGCATTCAAACAGCAATACGCGGTAGAGTGGGATCAACAGGATCTTGTAGACGAATTGGCTTTGCGTACTCAAGCTAAGGGCGAAAGCATCACGGATTATCTCAGATGCCTGCGATACATCCCAGGCCACTTCAAGAAACCTCCGTCTCCCGAGAGCCAAGTACAGACTGCGAGAACAGAGAGTCGAGAATATCGGACTGCATCGAATGGCGGATACCGGGGGAGCAACCAAGGACAAACGGGAAGAGAATGTTTCACCTGCAATAAACTGGGACATCGTGCAGCCGAATGCCCAGATAGCATATGTTACGCTTGTAGAGGATTGGGACACCAAACTTCCCGTTGTCCCGATCGGAGTAGAGGCAGTTAGGATAGTAGGACATATACACAGGAACGGTGCCAATGTACAGCCGGCCAAATACCGTCTTCAAAGACTGTGCAGATTGCGCATCACTCAGGAATCTTTGGGGAAACGGGCAGGCAGGGGGTCAGTCGAATCTCCGGACCCGCGCGCCACAGAACCAGGGATCGCAGTGAATAAAACGGAAAGAGGAGTAGTCGAAGAGAGAGTGATCATAGAACAAGAGAAACTAGAGACGAGTGAGAGCCATATGAGAGAATTAGAAACCATAGAGGAGTGTCTGAGCCGTTACGTACAAGGCTACCAGAGAGCGAGAGGATCCGGAAGCAACACCGAAAACCCGAAGAACCAAGTAACTCAAGACCAAGGTCACGAGTTAGGCACTGTCGAACCTGTCACCCTGCAAGAGGCAGAGATAAAGGGAAGCAGCGAGGAAATCAGAAGTACTCAGAAAGCCAGAAACGTGAACCTGGAGAGTGAAAGAGAGAATAGAGTAGTCAATGAAACAGCGAGAGGCGAAGAACCCAAAGCAGCCGAAGGGTACCGGAGACCAGTACCAGAGCTGCAGGTTGAATCGTCATCCCAAATCATTCAAGAGTGCACTGAATTTTCTTGGATAGGAATAGAGGGATTGCGAAAGAGGAAACTCGAGCGCGATAGGACAGCCGACAACTGTACAGCGAGTGGTAGATTAGAGAGTATTGAGGAAGAGGGAGTGGAGAGTGAAGAGAATGATGTGAGCTACAAGAGTGACCAGAAAAGTACAGTGGTGGCTCAAACCCTAACTCTTACACCTCGACAGGAGGGAGTGGTTGGACAGAAAAGTGACAGTTTCCTGCCACTTCCAGTCCAGGGGGGGAGGTGCCGTGCGTCGCATGATAATTGAAGGGCTAGATCAAAGAGAGCAGAGTGAAGAAAAAAGAGAGAGAGTGGCGAGAGTGAGAAGTGAGAGAGGACGAGAGGATGATGGAGAGATGCTAGAGGATGTCGCAGGGATAAACGCAGAGAATAGAAATTTTTTGAGTATAGAATTAGGCGGGAGAGGATACCAAGCGCAGTTCGACCCAGGAGCCGCAGTACCCATAGTAGGACCAGAGATCACAGCCAGATTTCACGACAGATTACTGCCTAGCGATACGTACATACGAACGGTAACGGGCGGAGTGACGAAGATAGCGGGCATACTGAAGATCAAGCTGGATCTAGACGGTCGACTAAGAGAGCTGCAGGCAAAAAAGCCATACCTATTTCGGATAACGAAATAATGTTGGGAATGGACTTCATGAAGACTTGGGACATCGAAGCGAAATTGGGAAAAGGATTGTGGAGAGTAGAGTCGGGAGAGTGGAGGAGATTTGTATCAAACGAGAATCAGGAAATAACTATTTTTGCGGAATGTGCGGGAATTTAGGAGCTGACAGATCCAGAGAGACGAGCGATAGAGGAGATAGTGTAGAGAATACTGCCACCGCCATCGGACACGCCAGGAATCACGCAATTAACAAAACATCGGATAGAAGTGACGAGCGAGGAACCGATCAAACATCGGCCCAGGAGAAAATCTCCGAAAATGATGCAGATAGCGCAAGAGGAAGTGGAAAAGATGTGGCGACAGGGAATAATCGAGAATTCGGCATCGGACTACAGCAGTGCACCGGTCATGGTTCGGAAATCGGATGGGTCCTACCGATTTTGCATCGACTTCAGGGATTTAAACAAAGTAACGAAGAAGGACGTATACCCGATTCCGAACATGGATACAATTCTAAATAAATTGCGGAAAGCCAATACCTGACGACCATCGATCTACGCATGGCGTATTTCCACGTGCTCTTGGAAGAGGCCAGCCGGAAATATACGGCATTTGCGATTCCGGGATCAGGATTGTGGCAGTTCGTAAGAATGCCATTCGGCCTGACAAACGCTCCAATGACTTTCCAACGCTTGATAGACGCGCTAGTTGGTCCAGAATTCGAACCAGTGGCATTCGGATATCTGGATGACATCATCGTAGCGACGGATTCGTTCGAGGAACACGTTCGGTGGTTAGAGCTGGTATTGCGAAAATTGACGGAAGCAGGGTTGGTGGTGAACCGAGATAAGTGCAATTTTTGTTGTTCAAGGGTAAAATACTTAGGATTTTTGTTGGATAGTGAAGCGGAAAACGGGGTTCAACACATTACAATGCCTCCTTATCACCCGCAAGCCAACCCCGTAGAGCGCAGCAACCGAACTCTCAAAAAGATGATGGCACTCTTTGTAAAGTCAGACCATCGAAATTGGGACGCCTACCTGCACGAGCTCCAGCACGCCATCAACACGGTCACGCAGGCCACTTTGAAGACGACACCGGCGTTTTTGAATTATGGAAGGCACCCTAGACAAGTTAATAGTTTGCGGAGAGAGATCGAGGGAGTGCAACAAATAGTGATGAGCGACCCCGATGTCTGGGTAGATCGGGTGAAACGGCTAGATGCATTGAGGGACTTGGTAGCGCGATTTATTGATGAAGCGAGGGAGAAGCAGGAGAAACAGTACAATAGGGGTAGGAAGGATGTGACGTTCCTTGTCGGCGATAAAGTAATGAGAAGGACACACTTCCTATCCAACGCCGCGCAACGGTTATCCGCAAAATTAGCGCCGAAGTGGGAGGGCCTTTTCGAAATCCTGGAGGTCCGGTCTCCATCGGTTTATATTTTAGGGACAGGCCCGAGTAGGCGACTTGCGAAACCGCACGTGGCTGATTTACGGAAGTTCATCCCTCCTCGATCCGTCAACCTTCCTAAGCCCACCTAGTTTCCCCTGAGATAGCGTCTTATAATGTTTTTTCGTGTTTTTCTTTGTTGGTTGTGTGGATATGTGTAAATAGAGGAGATGTCGAGTGAGAGAGAGGAGGCCGTAGGGGGGGGGGAGTTCAGGGAGCTCAGTTCCCCAGATCTTCGTCTCGGTCTGGCCAGAGGTTGTGCCGAGCATGCCTCGTGGAGGAACATGTGACTCAAGAGCACGCTGCGTGTGAGAGCCGGGGTGCTCTGTCAGCCGTCGCCGAGGCCGAGCTAGGGAAAAAGGAGCCCGAGCCACCACTGAAGGTGAAGGGGCCTAAGCCTAAGCACCGCAGTCACAAGCGGCCGTCGCCACAGCTCCTAACACCACGATCAGTACCATCAGCACCAACTTCGGTACCTCAGGCAGAGGAGGTAGCACCATACCCGGATCCAGAGTTCTCTGAGGATCTGCGAGAGCTGGAGGCGGCACGGAGCAGAGGGGCGATTCCCCGACGGCTCCAATGGCCGTACACCAACCCGGACCGTCCCAACGAGCCGCCTATCTTGGTGCTTCGACCGCCACCGCTACCAACCCCGCGAGGACCAGCAGTGCCAGTGGTGGTGTTCGGCCTACTGGCGCCAACTACGGGAGGAGAGAGACTTCAGGAGAGCGAGAGTCGAGAGGCGGTGGAGGAGCTGCAACGGGTGCTGAACCGCCGGCCGAGACGCCACCGAAACCGGCGGTAACGGTGACGCCACTCCGCGCTACATCTGAGCCCACCGGACCACTCCCACCCCCGGAGGGCCGAAAGGTGATGCCCTGGGTGGAGCCAGCGATTCCGGCGCACCTCCAAGGACGGGGTTCCCGCCCCACCACCACCACCACCCGGACCACCGAGAGGACAACGACGAGGATAGTAGGGTCCCCGGAAGTGGTGGAGGAGCTCGTGAGGGCAGGAGTATGAGGAAATACATCCCTGGCCGGCACCTGGAGATGGACGACTACGAGCCCCTACATCTTCGGCGACAGTCACAGGGCAGGTACCCCACAACCCCCGACCCCAATGATGTTCGCCTGCGGCGCCCGCTTCTATATTGACTCATTTTTACAAAAATCACAGAAGAAATAGTACACTTAGTATGGCTGATCTCTGATGCATAGACTCTAGGTCGGGCTGCTTAAACCTCTATATTTGATAAGGTTATGGAGCCCGGGCTACATAAACCCCATTATAGAAATGTATATATATATATATATATATATCATATATTTATACAAAGCAAGTTTCTGCTTCTGTTTCTGGTCACTATTGCGTATTAAAACATGAAAACATTACTAAAATAGTAATTTTACCGAACAAAGTCGTCCCAGATACTTGCATTCCACTCCGAAGTTTTCTGGGATTTCCCAGAAACTTAGAGATATCCCAGAAACTTGCGATGTATTATTAAAAACGTCCCAGAAACTTGTATTAGATATATTTATATATATATATTGTTTGATTTTTCTAATTTCTCTCTCTCTCCCTCTCTCTTTTGCTCATTCTATAAATATATATATAGTTTTATTTATTTATCTTTAGGTTTGGATTTTTATGGGGTTTATATATTTATGGAGTTTTTAGTTTTTATGGTTTTTTTTTGGGGTTTTGATATACTATGGGGTTTTTATTTTTATGGGGTTTTTATTTTTTATGGGGATTTGATTTTTATGGGGTTTGGATTTTTTATGGGGTTTTGTATTTTAAGGAGTTTTTATTTTTTATGGGGTTTTTATTTTTTATGGGGTTTTTATTTTT
>UELU01127594.1:0-22603 GCA_900490025.1 Megastigmus dorsalis
GTTTAAACGTTCATAACTTTTTTTCGGGTAGAGTGCACTAAAATTTTTTTGTGCGGATGTTTAATATATACATTAGAGAGTAAATATATGAAAAAAAAATTGTTTCAAACGAGGAGAAGTTGGTTAAATTCCCAATTGTTTATTGTAAAATCAATTATTTATTAACAAATTAATTTTTTTTCATTTAAATAATCCTTCATTCAATTCTACCATCAATTTTGAATCTACCATAAAAATTTCAACAAGTTTCATTAAATAGTTTCGGAAATATAGCAATTACAAAAAAAAGTAGATAAAAAATTCATTTGTTAATAACTTTTTACAAAATTAAAATTTTACAAAAATATTTTAGGACGTTAATCTACACATACAAATCTTTAAGAATCCACCATTACATATATGAAATTTGAATAGTCGATTTTTAGTGGCTCACTTGAGAAATTTTGACTCAATATAAGATTTGGCCTGAAAATTGTTGCAGAACTGGACGAGGAGATTGCTATCTTCTTGCCGAAAAAAATATTGGATGCTTTCGACAAGGACTCGGACTTGCTGAACAAACTCTTTTACCTCTATCTGTATGCAGATTCTTTGGTACTGGATGTTTGATCAATACGGACTTCATAGCTGCTGCTACATCTTTACCAGTCTTTCTCTTTACAGGAATAGGCCACGCATATTTGGAAAAAACATCTATGATGGTAAGCATGTATCTGTGACCTTTGTTCTCTCGGTAATAAGGTTGCATTTCAACCAAATCAGCTTGCCAAGTCTCGTCCAAGCCACGTATGTCAAATTTTCGACGTAGATAATTGCGTCTGGTGGATTTGTGGAGCTCTTCCACCAATCTCTGTCGTTGCGTAGTCATGGCGCAAATAACTATAATACAACTCTGCAGCTGTATTTATAGCAGCGAACTACCAGCTTCAACCTTCAATCCCGGTTCTTCAATATCATCGATAAATTTTTTTAATTTCTCATGCATTTTATCTCCAATATTTTGTACATCAGTACTCATTTTTATCGACATTTGATCAATCTCATTTTTATAAACGTCAAGCAGTGTGTTCAAAACTTCGATATCACTCTCCAGACGAGCTGTAGTCTCGTGCACAGAGCGCACTGCTTCTTGAACGATTTGTTGTAAAATAGTTAGATTGACTGCATCACTAGGCTGTTGAGCCACTGCAACATTGCATAATCGCTTATTTTCCACATCATAATGACCATCGTTGGTGAGCTTATAGCCGATACCGGGAGCACCGCAAGTCCCTCGCTCCGACCAAGATTACGTCCGAACACGTAAATGCTTATTTTTCAATATATATAGCCTGCTTCGCGAAGCTCCTCGATTATCGAATGGATTTTATTCGTATGACTTTGATTTTCAGCTGATCTCTCTGCTACGAGCAATCGAAGTCGGTCTACCAATATATCGAGGTAATGATCCACCTTCTTTATTCTTATATGGAGGTAGTAATCCACCTTGTTTCAAAAACTCTCCTGCAGTGGACTTTTTCACAATGTTAAATATTGATCCAATAATCTTGTTGAATTTGTTGCTATTATGAGCTCGAACAGTCTCATCCTTGTTGAATCTTTTCTTGTGAGCACTCGATATTTCTAGAATTTTGCGATAATTTTCGAGATCGATGGAAGTCACTTCACTTTGATTGGTTGTTTTGTAACAAGTAGCTCCATCAATCCATTCGTTTTGGGATATTTTACACCACTCACCACGACTTTGTCACCTTCGAAGTAGATAGGTGTATTGCCAATAATAAATGTACCCTTTTCTTAACGTACTCTGTAAACTTTATCTAGATACTGCTTCTGATCATGATTTAGCATTTTAATATATTTATCTAGCAACACATCGTCCTCTTCATCATCCACACTAGCCGCTGTTTCAAACGAAGTTTCGCGAGCCAGTATAGTATCGTTCTGTAGAGTGTTATTGAATGCATTGTCCTCGTTATCAGTAAAATCAACAGAACTTTCCTAATGTATTTTCATTTCTTTCTTACTAGGAACGATGGGGCTATTTTTCTTTGTCTCGGTAACGATATCCTGGAGAGGATCGATTATCGGCTTGAAAGTATCGCTTAAAATCTTGTTAGTGGTATCTCTTCCTAACTTTATTAATCTATACTTGCGTTTAATCGCATCGCGAGCCTTCACAAGTTGACTAAGCACATTCTTCAACGTTTCCCGACAGACTATCCTTGAACTTACACCGACGCTGTGTTTATAGCACAGCAGTCGAAATCCTTTCGATATCTACTATTGTTGACTGCTCTATCTTTGTCAATGACTATAAACCCGTGATTGTTATTTTTCCAACATTTAGAACATAAATCTTTAAACTGCGTAAAAGTCAGATCACAGTTGACATGATCATTGTACAAGTGTTTCAAATTCACATCATCTTGTCGGAATATTGCCAATAGATTAACATTATCTCTGACTAGATGCTTGGGTATGTGTGCATATGTCTGACAAAGATAGAAATAATCTATACTCTTGTGTCTGCCCATGCAGAAGAAAGCTCTAACGTTATTTTGCTTTTCACAAGCGATATCATCAAATATCATGATTGAATTTGGAAGCGCATGCTCCGGATCTATCACTTGATCATGCTCTTTAAATGGAAAGTACAGCACGCCATCTACAGATTCCAACAGCTGCTGTAGCATTTTATACTTTGGCTGATTCAGAGATTTCGAATAAACATACAAGTTCTTGAATCTGACGCCATTGGGATGGGTGATGACAGCGAGTAAGCTATTGGTTTTTCCGCAATTCGACGGACCGCAGAAGACAGCTCGTATGCTATTTGGCAGTAAATCTTCATGACATTTGGCTTTTTGATCTGGCTCCACAATAGCATCGAAATTAGCTACTGGGAGCTTGACTGGTTGTTCTTTAAAATCCATGCTCACGGCACGATATCCGGTTTATGACTGACGGTTTAGCTATAAATAGAGCTGTTATATAGCTGCGAGCACGAGTCGTTCGCTGAACTTTGAACAGTGATGATCGTATACAAACATCGAAGAGGATGTGGTTTGATCAACAAAATCATCAATAAGCCGATCGAACTTCATATACCTGGATATCAGTACTGCGACCGGGGACCAAATTGGCCAAACGCTTAGCTCGAGGAGATCCTGGAATCAACCCTCTTGACGCAGCCTGCAATGATCACGACATAGCTTATTCAAAAAATCGTGACAACATCGAGGTGCGGAACGCCGCTGACAAAGATCTTGCCGATAAAGCTTGGCAATGCGTTTCAGCCGAGGACGCTGGTATTGGGGAAAAAGCAGCTGCTTTTGTTGTCACTAACGCTATGAAACTTAAATCGCGATTTGGAATGGGTATGAGAAAGAAAATGACTACACTGGATAAAGTGATTAAAGCTGCTTCTTTCAAATCAGCGCCGAGCAAATGCGCCCGAACAGATATTCGCTCGGCGTTGAAGAAAGCTCGCAGTGCAGTCAAACAAGCAGGTGGTAAAGAGAATATTAGTATTCCACGCATTTTACCAGTTCCATCAAAAGTTGGTGGAACTTTGCCTTTTCTCATATCCCTTTTTACGGCTATAAGTGCCGTAGATGCCCTGGCTGGTGGGGGCGCTGGTATCGCAAAAGCTGTCAATGACGCTAAAGCAGCCAAACAGTGCTTGGAAGAGAGTGAAAGACATAATAAAACTATGAAAGCGATTGCCTTTGGTAAAGGTCTATATCTCGAACCGCATAAGAAGGGATTTGGCCTCTACCTCAAGCCGGGAAAAAGTTTTAAAAAAAAGGTTTGAATTAAATTTACCTCCCCGCGCACTTACCGATGCTGACTTGATTAAATATGCTAAAATTCTAAAAATTAAAAATTTCAGAGGTGTATTTATGCGAAATGAATTACCAACTTCTGGTCCAGTCTATAGTGACTCGGGAATTGTGAATTTAGACGATGTCAGTGGTCCTGGAACGCATTGGGTCGCGTATCGTAAGCGCGGTAAAAATGTTGTTTACTTCGATAGTTTTGGCGACCTTAGACCCCCTTTGGATTTGACATCATATCTTAAAGTTGACGAGGTTAAATATAATTGTGAGAGATGTCAAGAGTTTGATACTTACACATGCGGTCATCTATGTCTCTTATTTTTGTATGGAAAGCTATATAAGGAGGCAGCACTATAATTTTCAGTCATTATATATTTCGAAGTCATGGGAGAATCATTAACTTTAACTCTTTCGGCTAATTCATCTATCGCGGAAGCGCAGTACTTTCCTCCAATCGAACTCTCATCAAATAAGAACTACGCTCTCGGTTTAGTAGAACTTTGAACTTTTAATTCAATACCTAATATACATACTAGTAACAACAAGTTATACGTTGGTGAGGATATTATTAGTTTACCAACAGGTAGTTACGAAATTGAGGATATTGATAAGTACCTTCGTAAAAGATAGGCGCATAAGAATATTAATTTTTCTTTAAAACCCAACAATAATACACTTCGCAGTGTAATCAAGTACAGTCATCAAATTGATTTTACTCCTAAAGATTCTATTGCTGAGTACTGGAATTTACTCCCCGCACTCTGCAACCAAACATCCAACACAACTCTGATCTTTCAGTTGCAATTTTAAAAGTCAACGCATTGAGAGTAGAGTGTAATATCACTTCTGGATCCTATATAAACGGACGCAGAGTGCATACGATTCACGAATTTTTTCCCGCAGTACCACCAGGATACAAAATTATCGAGGTTCCCTCGCACGTCATTCACCTACCAATCACCGTAAAGTGTATCGATCACATACAAATACGTCTAGTCGATCAAGACGATAATTTGATTAATTTTCGCAGGGAAACGATCATAATCAGGTTACACATTAAGTCGGTATAATGGGAATCGTTTATAACACAGCGTATATAAACAGATCTACATGGCTCCCGACCATCAGTCGTCATCGACGAGTCAAAGCTTTAACACGGCAGAACATTCAGTTCCTCAAAAGCCTAGGCTTAAAAATCGTCCCTTGTGGAAAATTACGTGTATAACACAGGCCCACAAAAAAATAAAAATGTCTGTTTAGTGAACCAGACCTATGATTTCTTGTGTATTTTTCGACGCTGAATCTGAATTTGCAATAAAAAAATAGGATCCAGCTACATATTTTGGGGTTTTCCATGAAAAACCTCATTTTATTCGATTTTTCCATGGTTTTTCTTAGATTAAAAAAAAATAAAGAAAAACTTAATTTTTTTGACCTCAGTATCGAGTTCTACGGAAAAAAATACATTGAAAACTATCTTTCAAATTTATTTTTTAATGAATTTCCATCCCACCATACGGCGGTGAAAAGGCTGAAAACTGCGAAAAGTCAAAATTTGCTTTAAATTTGATTAAAATGACATAAAAACCAGGTTTGACTATCTTAAAACAGTTTATATACACTGAGAATATTCTACTGGGGGTTTTTGAGGTCGCTGGTAACGAATTTGATGTCAATTTTCCCAAAAGACAACTCCCAGTATGCGTAAGTGGACAATAAAAGTGATAAATTGACCGTTTTTTCGAAAAATCGACATTTTGGATACTGTTTTCCAGAAAAGATAGTTTTCGATGTATTTTTTCCGTAGAACTCGATTTTGAGGTCAAAAAAATTAAGTTTTTCTTTATTTTTTTTAATCTAAGAAAAACCATGAAAAAATCGAAAAAATGAGGTTTTTCATGGAAAACCCCCAAATATGTAGCTGGACCCTATTTTTTTATTGCAAATTCGGATTCAGCGTCGAAAAATACACAAGAAATTATAGGTCTGATTAACTGCACAGACCTTTTTATTGTTTTTGTGGGCCTGTGTAATCTTTTGCTGTCTACAACGAAATAGAAGAAATTTTAAACATACAGTCGGGTGTAACATTCGATGAGTCAGTGGCTCACTACGAACTTCACGCTCATCAGCCATATACTTCATCAAACTTCAACAATAGCGATGAAATACGCATATCAATTCAGCATCAAGATTTAAATCTTTTACCCTCACATAGTTCAATACATGTGGTAGGAAGACTAACCAAAGCGGATGGAAATGCAGTGCAGAATAAAAAACTAGTTAATAATGGTGTTTGTCTTTTCGAGGAAATCCGCTATGAGATAAACACAATAGAAATCGATAGATGTAAGAACGTTGGTTTGACTAGCGTCATGATAGATTGGGCATCGCTCAATCCGAATCAGAGTTTGATTATCGAGAACGCGGGTTGGATCGATGTGGCAGAAACACAGCAAATAACCAATGATGCCGGTTATTGCGACGTTTTCATACCTCTCAATGTGATTCTTGGTTTTGCTGAAGACCATCGTAAAATCATCATTAACGTAAAGCATGAGCTTATTCTCACGCGATCTAGACACGATTTCAATGCCGTGGTGCAAACTGCAACTCGAGTTGCAGATCAAGATGTTTTTGAAGAATTCAAGATCGATCTTTTAAAAATCGAGTGGCTCATGCCCTACGTACAGCTCTCTAATGAGTACAGGATTCGACAGCTTCGTCGTATTGAAAAAAATAAACCAATTACGATGAGTTTTCAGTCGTCGGAGTTGTACGAATATCCTGTACTACCGACTTCTTCTAGATATGTATGGACTGTGAAAACTTCTAATCAGCTGGAAAAGCCTCGATTTGTCATACTAGGATTTCAGTCAAATCGAAAGGGGGTGAGAACAGTCAATGCTAGTCAGTTTGATCACTGCAACATCATCCACTTAAAACTATTTTTCAATTCGCAAAATTTCAACACGGATACTATGGAAAAGATGCTGAGCCAATGCTTAAAAAATCCGATTACATCAACCGCGTTCCGATCATCGTTACTGCTTAATTATACACGATCGGAATGTCGAGTACAATGCCGTAAATGGCGATGTCAAGAAACTCATTTAAAGTGGGGGGCAGGTGATATAAAGAAAGCGTCAAAGCGAAGCGGAGCTCATTCTTGCTCGAAATGAAGTACGCAGTGGATATGCAAGGATTCAAGAAGCCGGGTCAAGACTTCGTCTTGAAAGAGTTGGCTGTAATTCCAATCCAAGACAAGACCGATCCTATAGTGTTTGGAAAAAATTTGGAAGAAATTATCTAAAAAGTACAGACGAGAAAATCTCTGGCTTGAACTTTATTATCACGGTTTGTCCTGGGATTCCGGCGATCACGAATAGACTAAAATTGGAAAGATACTTCAAGAAGCTCTACAGGATGCGACAAGCATCTATGTGATCGGTAAGGCAAAAAAGAAGTGGTTGGAGCGTTTCAATTTTAAAGTATCTGATATCACAGAATTCGGTTACCCAGAATTTGAGGATCCTAAATCAGTGACTATTTGCACCAATCACAACGGAGCATACAAAGCTACGTGTGCTCTCCAAAACGTTAAGCTAATGAAACTTTTCTACTCTCTCTGTTCTGAAATAGAATGGGAAGACATCCAGTCAGATTAAAGCAGCCTCATCAACTGATCACCATTGGTGAGAGCAATTCAAAAATAAGATATAGATTCATTATGAAAAAAACCACAAGTTTTCAACTAATACGTATTCATTAGTGCTCCTCGGAGTAGTCTCGGATGTGTCGACCTGCTTTTTGCTCTTGGAGTTCACCCTCCGAGAAATGAAAGGGGGTGTAAAAAGCCTCCTATATGATTGCAGCACGGTCTCCTCCTCCCGCGCGTATTTCTGGCTCACTCAGAGCAAAAAAAAATAGTAAGTGGCACTTCTGGCTCAGCGCAGGCGGCAGCGGACAGCGGACAGCAGACAGTGGAAAGTGGCTGCAAAATGATGGGCAGCTGACGGCCTGACGCATGCATGAGCCGCTCGCGCTAAATGTTATGTCGTTTCTGGCTCACTGCTTTTTACAGCTCAGCGGAGAGGAGGGGAGATGCTTCTGACTCATCCGCAGCAGGGTGAGCCAGAAACGCTAGGCCGCTTCTGGCGCGCAGTCTCTTCTAGCTCTGCGGGGGGAGAGTGAGATAGAGCAACACGGTGAGCCAGAAACACTAGGCTGGTTCTGGCGCACTGTATCTTCTAGCTCTGCGGGAAAGAGAGAGATAGAGCGACATGGTGAGCCAGAAACCCTAGTCCGGTTCTGGCGCACCCGAACGCGAGCTGGGTGAGCGCCAGAACCGGCCTAGCTTATCTACTAACGGCAGTAGCATTTCAATAAATGCATGCACCGAAAACCAAAAAAAATGACGAAACGGCAGCAGCATGTTAAAGCATGCGCCAAAACAAAAAAAAATTACGAAACGGCAGCAGCATGTTAAAGCATGCGCCGAAAACCAAAAAAAAAAATTACGAAACGGCGGCAACATGTTAATGCATGCACTGAAGACAATAATAAAATATTATAAAACGGCAATAGCATTTTAATAAATGCATGCGCCGAAAGCCAAAAAAAAGTACATAAAACAAAACACCATAAAAACGAAAACACCATAAAAAATGAAAACACCACAAAAAATGAATACAATATAAAAAATGAAGACAACATAAACAATGAAAACACCATAAAAAATGATGACACCATAAAAAACGAAAACAACATAAACAATGAAAACACCATAAAAACGAAAACACCACAAAAATGAATACACCATAAAAAACGAAAACAACATAAACAATGAAAACACCATAAAAACGAAAAGATCATAAAAAATGAAAACACCATAAAAAACGAAAACACCATAAACAATGAAAATACCATAAACAATGAAAACATAAAAAAATCGAATACACCATAAAAAATGAAAACAAAAAATGAAAACATAAAAAATGAAAACAAAAAAAAATCGAAACACCATAAAAAATGAAAACATATAAAAATGTATACACCAAAAAAAAATTAAAACAACATAAAAGAATAAAAACACAACCAAAATTGGGTAACCATAATCAATGACATAATAAAAAATGAAAACACCTTAAAAAATGAAAATACCATAAAAAAAAGGGTAATCATAATCAATGAAATAATAAAAAATGTAAGCATTAATTTGTTATTGTTATTGTTATGTAGTTCTTATTAGTAAAAAATTAGTTACATCTTAGTCGGTGATCCGGAGACCGGAGAACCGAAAACCGGAGAACGCCAAAATGGGATCCTCCTTAATATAATATAAGATTTTCCTTTTGGCATCTCGCAAAAATTTCCTCGACACCTGGAGGCGCATAGTAATCATTTATAAGTCGCTCATTTAACTTTCGCGCGTCTAAGCATAAACGTACTAAGCCATCTTTCTTTTTGACTGTGACTATCGGATTAATATAATGACTCGAAGATCGTCTTATTATATTCAATTTTAACATTTTATCAATTTCCTCTTTAACTTTATCCCTATAAGTGGTAGGAATTGGATACGGTTTAGTGAAAAATGAACTGTCGTCCTTTAGATTTAAATAATCCCTATAGTTAGTTAATAATCCGGGTACTATGAGTTTAATAATTTCCCTTTTTTGATTAGTGTTAATATTTTCATAAGAGTTGACTTTATCGTAAATCTCTTTTATTGAGATTTTATACGAATCGTCATATTCTTCATATTTATCGCTTTTATTTTCACGACTATCTTTAAATCGGAATGCTTCATTATCGAAGTTTTCATTCCATTCAATGTGCATTGCGCTGTATTCATTTGAATCCATTGACACACCTACATATTGAATTTGTTCATAGTTATTTTTAATCGAAAGGTTTATTATATTACTTTCAGTATCAATAAACATTTGTAAAGATTTTAATGAGTCATAACCAATAATACATTCTTTAATCAATTTTGGCACTATAACATAGATATGATCTGTTCTCGAATCCCGGAATTTTGTTCTCAACAATTTTTGTATTTTTAACCGAGCTAATCTTGCTTCTGTGGCTCCTTTTATCATTTTGCCGCTTATAGGCAGAGTTGGACGATTTTTTAATGCTTCATACTTATCATAATAAAAATTTTCCGATAGGCAAGTTATCTCACTGCCTGTGTCTATTAACGCATTCACTTTTATGCCTTCGATTTCAATTAAAATCTCAGGACAGTGTATGACCTTTAAGTTCATGCTCTCTGGCTCGATACCGTAGCGCAACTCCTCTCGAGGATTTTCAAATATTGAAGCGATATTTATTACATCTTCGTAATTATTATAAATTATTTTTTCTTTGTTATCCACGACTCTCTCTAGTTTTCCGACTCGTCATTTATCTCTAGCATTAGTTTATCGAGCTGTGCTTCCTCGTTCAAATTTATCGATTTATCCAGTTTTTTATTTGTAAATCTATTTTGATTACTTTATTAAAATTTTTCGTTTGATTTAAAGCGCGTTTTTACGTTAATTTTATTCGGACTTTGTTTTTCGCTACTTGCATTCGCGTTTATTTTATTGCCGAATTTTAAAGCATTGACATTGTGAGAATATTCCCCCCCCCTTTCCGCATTTTTAAAAGGGTATTTTTGATATGAGAAATTTTTCTCTTGTGGCTTTTCGACTTCATTCATTGATTTTTTATTAAAACCATTTTATTTTGCGAAACCCTCCGAACGCTTTTCTTTCGCGTCATCCGCGTCATACCCCGCCAAGATGGTTAAGAGTTCATTTATTGTTTTTATTGAATGTGCGATAAGAGCGTATCTTATTTCGCGTCCAAAGTGTGCAATGACTTTTTTCACCAACTCCGCTTCATCGTAGTCTAGCTCGAGTTCTTTAGCAAGGCCAAAGATATACGTCGCGTAGTTAACGCGATTCATTTTGCTCCCCGGCCGAAATTCGTTGAATTCAATTTTTCGCTTGATAGCGCATTGAATCGCCGCGTTCCAAAATCTTTCTTTAAACTTCTCGACAGATTGGTCGTAATCTTCAACTTCATCCTGTTTAAGGAACCACCATTCTTGCGCGGAATTCTCTAAACTTTGCGATATTACGCAAGGTAATTCGTTCTCATCGGGCTTTGTCAACGTTAAATATTTATTAAAGTCCGATAAGAACTTCATTGGTCTCTCGTATTCAAGATCTTTATATTTGGGTAAATCAAATTTTATGCGTTTACCCGCGCTACTAGGCGTACTCGTTTTATTTGTATGATTTAGAGATGCTTGCATCTCTTCTACGTCTTTTTCAATTTTTTCGGCTGCTTGGTCTATTTGGCTTGTGCAATAATTCTTTAAAGCCAACAAATCGTCTGAGCAAGCGACCGTATTTTCAAGATCATTTATTTTGTGGATTAATAAATTATTCGCGGTTTTTAGTTCTACGTTATCCGTATTGACTTGATTTAATTTATTAGTCAAGTCCTCAATTTATTGAAACATCCTTCAAGTTTATCCATTATATAATTGATGCGTTCAATTAAATCTCTGGTAATGATTTCAACTTGTGAAATCTGTGTACGCGGAGATGCTGCCGGATCGAGAATTTTCTCGCATTTCTCGTTAATAGCGTTTTGACGCTCGTCTAAGACTCTTAGCTCTTCGGTCACGGCTGCTCACCAATCAATCAGTTTTTGCTCCGGACTATCCTCATCCGGTTTTTCTGTAATTGAGCCCAAATGTTCAAAGCATTGGCTTGAACGTCTGTCTTTTGACATTTTACTGCTTTTTATGAGCTTTAAATTGGATAAATATTTATGCGATTTTACGCGAATACTTAAATTTCAAGCTACTCGAAAATTTGAATCACTTCACGTCGCGCTAGTCGAGGCTGAAAAGGATTAGATAATACTCTCTACCAAAAATTTCTTGAGAAAAATCGATCTACGGTGTGAAAAAGTTTAATTTAACAGAACGTGCATAAGTTAAGAGACAATTTCTCCATTCTCATAATACAATCTGTAATGGTAATTTCCGCTAACTCAACCCGAGCTGACAATTTCTCATCTTGAGTTCTCATCAATTTCTCCATTTTTACATGAAAATAGTTCAGCAAACATTCTCCTTTCGCAAAGACTCAATTTCACGTGCTTGTGCTTTCAACGTCGAATATAAATCCGCGATTTGCGTGTCGTGTTTTTTGCGATCTTTTTTTAGTTGCTCGATTCTTGTAAATTAACTCGAACCGTGAGTCGACATGGGACTCAAAGATGCCGCTATGATATGCTGGTATCATCTCTTTTATTTTGAATTCAAAAATCACTTTGCTTTTAAGCTAATTAAGCTCTCAGTCCTCCTTGGAACTAGGTCCCTGTTTGGGCGCCAATGTTGTGACGTACCACCCTCACACGGTAGCTCCCGATAGCTTTCACTATTGGGAATCATATCAGAACCTAGCCGGAAGGTCGAGAGTTGACTTGCACTAAAATATTTCCCGCCCCAAACGTATCAGGGCAAAGGAGACGTAGCGGAGACGCGCAATGGTCTTCGCTCGTCGCCACCCTGATACTATTATTTTACCCCCCTGGACCTATCGATTCCATGGGATTATGGAATAGATAGACTGGAAAAAGAGGGAAAAAGCTTTCCTTACTCCGAGCGTAAGTAAGCGCGCAAAGGCTTACTTACAGCAGAGTAGGTACTTGCTTCAGTGGATACGACCGGGATGGGTTAGGCAAGGATATTTGAGCTGCCTTACTTGTATAGACTATCGCGCAATGGATAGACGATAGAGATCTTGGGCTTCTCACTCTTCCAGGTTCGGCAGCTGACACAATGTCATGCTACCCAGCTGGAGAGCACCCCGTTAAGGGTAGCGAGTTCGTGGAGAAAGCGCAATGCTCTCTCCACTTGCCGCGAGAACACTCAAATTAACTTAAGACTAATAAACATATAAGTACTGCAGCAGCCTTCTATCTACTGCCACGCAATGGACAGTAGACAGAAATTAGCTTACTAGCTTCTCACGAGATTCGATGGAAAAGTATATTACTTTTCCACCTTGCTCATGAAAAACTCCGTTACGGGTATCTGGTTCGTAAGCATTGCGCTTTCTTGATTTGCACAGAGAGACAGTACACGGACAATTAACTTATAATAAATAAGTGCCTTCACGACCGCGCAGTGGGTCGTGAAGGAGTTACATATACTTATGTACGCTAAGTTTATCGAGAAGCGCAATGCTTACTCGACTTATTAGCGTACAGTGCTAAATAAAGCACAGCGGGTTCGCCGGAGAACGCAATGTTCTTCAGGCCAGCCGCGAAATTAAAACGCTCTCAAAGATAATACTCTGTACGAAATCGCTGTTGCTTGCACTTAGCGAACGGCCAATCGACAGAGCTTTTGGGTAAAGGAGAACTACAATGGGTGCAGATATCTGGCGATTTCCCTCTCTCCTCGTAGGTGTAGATTTCTCGTTCAGGTGTCCGTTTGATTAGCGCGAACATCTCGCGGTTTGATGGTATGCACGCGTGTGTGTGCTCGATTCGCACATCTGGCGCTCGCATTCTTTCTCTCTCGCACTCATAGCTTAATACTATGTTTCGGTTTTATATTACGTTCTTACCTATAATCGCTTTAATTTAACTTTAATTGAATAATACTTTCAGTAAATTATTTATATTAGTCACATATAATTGATCTATGAATATCTATTTATTTTAATAATATCAATATGCATTACTACTTTAAATTATTTATTTTTTATTACTTATTTTAATTTCTTTCGTTTATTTTATTTCATAACACTTGCGTGTGTTACAAGGTGACAAAGGTGATCCCATTGAACAACCATATTTTTGTTCATATAAACTATTATCAAAAGAAAAATCTGTGTTCTTAAAAACTAAATTAAGTGCTTTAATAAATTCATCTTCTGTTAAACTAGTATGTACTTTAATATCAGACCGTTTATCCTGTATAATTTCATTCAAAAACTCTAAAGGTATATTTGTAAATAAAGACTCTATATCCAATGACACTATTCTGTGATCATTCGGAATAACAATATCTTTCATTCTGTCATAGAAACTCCAACTATCTTTAAAGAATTTGTTCTACCCACAATCTTAAACAATATATTAGACAAAAATCTAGCAAGTCTGTATGTCGGAACATTTATCGATGATATTATTATTCTATATGTCAACTGTTCTTTGTGAATCTTAGAAAGCCCATAACATTTAGCTACTGTACCATTTTCACATTTTAAATATTTAAACATACAATCATTAATATAACTTTTTGTTTTCCAAAACATCAATAATTCCTTTAATTTATCCTGTAGTCTATTAACATGTGGATTCCTAATTTTCACATAAGTGGTATCATCATCAAGGCGCGCGGTAGCAGCGCCGCTGGCGAGTATGAGTTCATTCAAACGAAGCCTAAGGCGCAGCGCACCGCGACCTTATACTTTCAAATTGTACTTTTAACCCTAAAAAATTTTTTCGATTTAAAAAAGCAAATTCAATACGTATTCGTATGTAGCTACTTATATTCAAAATAATCGTATATTTTATAACATTTTTTTTAAAAAGTTTCATTAAAAATGATTAACGCATTAATTAGAACAATGTAGTTGAAATTTTGATAATTTTATTTCTTTAGCCATCTAGTTATTTTTCACCGTCATCCTTCCAGTTGGTGTCATCCTCCTTCCGGCGTTTATTTTGCTGTACAGCATACGTACTGAACGTCCAGAATATACAAATAAAATATCTATAGATATAGTAATTGGTGGGAGCAGAATACGAAATATATTATAGATTATAGATATAGTAATAATAATAATTGGTCGGCTAGCAGAATACGAAAAACGAAAACTTTAAGTGTGAATGTATATATGAGGCATTTCACGTCAACTCTCCTAGCGCGCCGCGCGAACGCCAAATCATGATATTTCTAACTCGTATTTGCAGTACTAAAATATACTTAAAAAAAATATCCAATAGATATTTTCGATGTATTTTTTCCTCAGCTTTTCAATGGTGTAAGCAGTTATTTCAAAATTTTATAAAAACGTCTTCTATCTCAAAAAAGGTATTTTTAATATTTTTTTTTCATGTTTTAGATGGAAAGCTGAGGATTTTTTGCATAAAAAAACTTTTTTTCCAGAAAGTGCTCAAGATGTTTTCTTCGAGAAAAACGATGCGAAAGAGTAGGCTCATCGCCGCCGCCGCGCACGGCGCAAGGTACAGCGTGCAGACTTGTCTGCCCCTTACCCCATTCGTTTTTTATCTTTTCTCTGCTTAATAATTTTTTTCCGAAATATTTGAAATTCAGAACTTAAAGATGTTTTTTTGAGTTTCAATCTATTATCATCTATCGGAATAATAGCATGGTATTGTAAAGTTCCTGGTATAGATTGTTAATAAATAAGCAAGTTTGGAATAATAGCATGGTATTGTAAAGTTCCTGGTGCATGCGATGGCATAGGTGCAAACTTAAAAAGAGGTGCAAAACGAGCGAGTCTACAACATTCTACCAATAATCGTATTTTAACGCCAGAAGATCTGTACACATGGGCTAAAAATTATTGCAAGGAAACCAAGGTCTTTTATAGCAGTAAAGAATCTTACGAAAAAACTATCTTGAAACTAAAATCAGGGCTAAATGGGACTAAATCTATACCAGGAACTTTACAATACCATACTATTATTCCGATAGATGAAAATAGATTGAAACTCAAAAAAACATCTTTAAGTTCTGAATTTCAAATATTTCGGAAAAAAATTATTAAGCAGAGAAAAGACAAAAAACGAATGGGGTAATGGGCAGACAAGTCTGCACGCTGTACCTTGCGCCGTGCGCGGCGGCGGCGATGAGCCTACTCTTTCGCATCGTTTTTCTCGAAGAAAACATCTTGAGCACTTTCTGGAAAAAAAGTTTTTTTTATGGAAAAAATCCTCAGCTTTCCATTTAAAACATGAAAAAAATATTAAAAATACCTTTTTGAGATATAAGACGTTTTATAATTTTTAAAGGTGAAAATATAAAATTTTGAAATAACTGCTTGCACCATTGAAAAGCTGAGGAAAAAATAGCATGATTTGGCGTTCGCGCGCCGCGCTAGGAGAGTTGACGTGAAATGCCTCATATGTATGTATAGAACACAAATATGATGATGATATATATATAGAGATAGAGATATTATTCAGTTCAGTTTTATTTTATCTTCAAGATTATATGTTTATGTATATTGATATAAATCTTTTTTAATTCTACTGTATTTTAAACAATCACAAATAATTGAAGACAACATTGGAGCTGGAGCATTAGATAAGTATTATACCTTGCTTTAATTATTTTAGTCTGAAATAAATTTAAATAAATTAAACTTTGATACTTTGTTAAATTGGTTTTCTCTTTTTTTCAGCTGGCTTAATAAATTGAAGAGGTGAAGAGTAAAGACTTGGTCTAGAACTGTCAATTTTTTTTACATAAAGCGTTCTATTTTAAAAAGTTATAATGCATTTCTAAGCCGTACAATCACCTTTAAAAAACTTATTTCATCTCTGGTATGGGATGCATTACTTGTAGCTGCATGTAGTTTTGGATTCTGATGTATTTTTATGACCAGAAAGTCACAAGGACTATTTCTTATCTGTCAGATAATTAAAAAGAAATTTGAATTTAAAAAGTTATGATGCTGTGGGATTGAGCCTCCCAGAAGCTGTGAGAGCTGAGGAAATAAAGAGAGAGGGGTGGTTTGGCGCCTTTGATTTTCTCAAACACGTGGGTGCAACTACTTAGATCTTTAAATACGAATGGCTTAAAATTGATGTTGTGAGTGACAGAGACAGGCCTAATTTGCAACATGTAGTCCTTGAATTCAAATAAAAAGACATCGTCATTCGAGGAAATGTCGCGAAATTCCAGGATGTTGCCTGCTATGGCTAGCTTTGTGCCATATACGAATTCCGCCGGGTTGCATCTGTGTCAAGCCGCACTCTTGTGCGTAGGCCCAGGAGGGCGGTTGACAAGGTTTTGGACCAGTCGGGATCCCGTGATAGGCACATTATTGCAGCCTTAAGCTGTCTATGCCATCTTTCGATTAATCCATTCGATTGTGGATGGTATGCAGTAGTGCGTATGCGCTTACTGCCTATTAGTTGCAAAAGTGCACTGAATAATTGAGATTCAAATTGCCGTCCCTGGTCCGTCGTCAGAGTGACGGGTGCGCCAAAGCGAGCAACCCAGGTGTCATAAAAAGCGCGTGCCACTGCTTGTGCGGTCATGTCATAAAGAGGGATCGCCTCCAGCCAACGCGAGTATCTATTAATCATCGTTAGCAAATATTCGTAATTCTCGCTGGGTGGTAAGGGGCCGACAATGTCTATGTGGACGTGGGCAAAACGCGCGTCCGGTTCAATAAAATATGATGGTAATAATTTGTTATCTCGCGAAACCTTACTGACTTGGCACTCAATGCAATTTTTGTATAATTCGGGAATGTGCTTGGCCATGTTCGGCCATACATAATGTTGCCTTATTAATCTGTCAGTGACGCGAGCAGACGGGTGTGCGTTATTCAAATGAAATAGTTTAAAAATTTCTCTTCTCAGAGTTTTAGGGATGAACGGTCTAAAGGTGGCTGATAAAAAGTTGCAATAGACTTTAGTGCGTTGTGGTCCCCATCTTAGTATTGTTAGTTTGAGGGGATGATCAGGGTTGGCTAAAATTTCCTTTAATTCCAGATCATTGGATTGCTGTTTAGCGATGTCATCTAACGTAAAAAAATGTTGAAAACTAAAAAGCACTAATTGTTGCGAGGGTTCTTTTAGTGAAGGGTTCACCTATGGCTACTTCATCTTTCCAATTGAAGATCTTTGGCTCGATGTTGGAATCTATACGAGACAAAGAGTCGGCCACTGTGTTGTCTTCTCCCCGCAGATAAAGTATTTGGGTGTTAAATTGTGCTATGTATGACAGTCTACGAGCGCGTATGGCTGGTCAGTTATCTGGATTCTGCGCCAGCGCATATGTGAGGGGTTTATGATCTGTGTAAATTTTAAAAACGCGCCTCGTAAAAGTGCCTCGTATATGGCTGTTAGTTCGCGGTCATATGCCGAATAGCGCGTTTGAGGTGGGGTAAACCTCTTTGAGAAGAATGCCAGCGGCTGCCAGGAGCCACCGACGCATTGTTCCAATGAAGTCCCCATAGCGAAATCGGAAGCATCCGTAGTTACGCGTAACTCTGCATTTTCGCACGAGTGAGCCAAATTGGCGATATTTATGATATCGTTCTTGATTCTAAGAGAAGCTTTTTCTGCATTTGGGTTCCAACTTACTGAAGTTTTATCCTTCTTTTTATTGCCCTTAATTAATAGGTGTAGGTGGCGTTGTGTATCGGCCGCCTTGGGAATGGATTTTATGTAGAAGTTGGCTAATCCTAGAAATCTGCGCAAATCATCTACTGTTACGGGTTTAGGAAAATTTTTGATAGCTTCTACCAACTTCGGGTCTGGTCTGAGACCATCTTTACTAACTGTATATCCTAAAAATATCAACTCCTCTGCGCCGAAAACACATTTATTGAGGTTGAGGTGCAAATGAAAGGCTTGAAGTCTTTCCAGCACTAGGCTTAAATGTTTTTCGTGTTCCTTTGGCGAGGCGGATGCCACTAGTATGTCATCTATATACGCGAATACGAAGTCTAAGTCCCCGAGCGCCATATTAACGTATCTTTGAAAGGTTTGCGAAGCGTTTCTGAATCCGAAAGTCATTACTAGAAATTCATAGAGACCAAATGGTGTTATGACTGCAGTTTTCGGAATATCTTCCGGAAAAATTGATATTTGCAGAAAGGCACTCTCCAAGTCGAGGGCGGAGAACATTTTTTTGCCATACAAGTTGCTGAAGAAATCATGCAAGTTGGGAATTGGGTACCTATCCGGTACCGTTACTGCGTTGAGCTTTCTGTAATGTCCGCAAATTCTCCACTCCCCGTTCTTCTTTAACACCATTTGTATTGGAGTAGCCCATGGGCTCTTAGGCCTACAAATACCAGATTTGCACCATTTTTCGAACTCGCGTTTCGCAATTTTTAATTTGTCGGGGGATAGTCGTCGCGGCCTCTGGGCGCAAGGAGGGCCCGAGGTCTTGATGTGATGATATACTCTTCTTTTTTTGAGTATGTGGGGCTTATTGATGCCTATCACCGTCGGATATTTTGCTAAAATGTGCGCGTATTTATGTTTGGGATTGATTAGGGATATGCATAAATTAAGAGCTATCTGTCTGATACCCTGTACAGTTTCTTTTATTCTAGAATTGATCAATCTTTTATTATATAGATCGGGTAAAAGACGAAAATGTTTGAGAGCATCGCCTCCTAGTATGGAGTACGGTACGTCTGCTACTATAAAAGTCCAGAGCAGCTCTTGTTTAAAACCGAAGTTAAGTTTCTTGCAGATAGTTCCGTAAGTGTTTATAGTAGAGTCATTGACCGCATGTAATTTAATATTAATTTTTCGCTCGTTAAAATTTTTGGGTTTTGGTACTACGGAAATTTCCGCGCTCGAATCAATTAAAAATATTTCGTTAGAGTTTAAGTCTCTAATGTGGAAACTTAAACTCCACATTAGAGACTTAAACAGATTTAGCCCCTGCCACATGTGTTTCCGTGATGTGTCGAGTTGTTAGTTTAACGCTGTCTTTTTCTTAGCATTGTTGCCGCGTGGGTTATTATAAGAATTTTTCTTTTGCCTTGAGTCCCCGTTTTTGGTCAAGTGGACCCAATCACAAGGTTTGATACACTTGTGAGCTTTGGTTCCGTATTTCGCGTGGTAGAAACAGAATGTCTTGCGTTCCTTATTTTTGTCACGCTCGCGATTGAGCGATTTGGAAGTTCGCGATGTTTAATAGGGGGACAGCGATCACTGGGACGAATTCTTTTTTATAAAAAGCCTCTATTCTTGTGGTTGTCTCCGAGCGCTATTGTGAGTCTGTCACCTTAATTTCGCAGACAGGTAAGTATGCATCAAATAGACTAGCATGCACCTGGTCTGCGTATGCGACAGTTGCGCGCTTATTAGCTGGTGAAATGTTATTTGTAATAAAGACGCGAATGTTTGGAGGTAAATTAACCTTCCATGCTTTTAAAATAAGTGCGCGCGGCATCTGCTCTCCCGCTAAGTCGATCAGCTCGCGAAGGTATACAGAAGGTTTTCGAGTGCCCATTTGGCAACCTCGAAAGAGCCTCTGTAATTTGACGTCATCCGACTGCTTGTATTTGTTGATTAAAATATTCTTAAGCTCGTTGTAACGATTGTTAGGCGTAAGTTCCTTGATGTCGTCGGCAATGTCCGCGGTAATGTTCTGGCTTAAATTTGGCATTATATTTATAAATTTAATACTATCGTCCGTTATATTTTGCATGGTTAGTTGACATTCACACATGGTGAACCATGTAGACGGGTTGTGTTGATAGAAAGGTATTTGTATAGGCTTAAAATTTATTTGTTGTAAAAGTCGCGGGGCGTTGCCGATGTTCGAAGCCGGCGCGCTTGTTGTGTTTGAATTTACTGTGTGCGCGTCGTGTAATGTATGAAGTGTGTAGTTGCTAGGCGGATCAGAGGTGATGATGCTTGGGGAGTTAATGTTGTTGAAAAGAAGTCGATTAGTCTGTCTGTCACGCTGTGTAGTCGCGTTATAATCTGTTGGATTAGTACTATAGATGTCCAACGATTGCGAGGAATTTGAATTTTGTTTTGACTGACTAATTTCCGTATAGGTGTGAACGTTTGCAGGAGTATATAATTGGGTGTTTGAATTTGTCGGAAAAATACTGGGTGCTGAAGTTATTATGTTTTGTTTGCGAAGGTTAACTGAATTTATATTTGAATTGGATTGTGAATGTCGAAATGAAAGTTTTAAATTCTCTATTTCCAAATTCAATTGCCGTAATTGATTTCCATGAGTTTTCTGTTGGATTTTAATGTTTTCTAGTAATGTTTTTTCCATTTTGTCGTAATGAGATTTGGGTACCATAGATTATAAGTCTATTATTGATTGTGGGTCTGGCAAGGATCTGTTCACATCATACTTGTGTGTATCTTTTCTTTTGAACGCGCCTTGCAATTTTTGAGCGCCAGGGTTGTATTCTTTGTTTGTGGCATTTTCCGCGGTATCTATGACACTATCTATTGATAAGATTTCCAGCGCAGAGTTTGACGAATAGCCCGCAGCCCCTCCCTCGCTTAAATCCACCTCGCTACCAGCAGCTGTGCTATCGGTAATATTGGTGGCTGAATTTTTGTTGGATGCAGTATCCATTTTATTAGCAAGTAGGAACGTTAATTTAACGCGAAAAAAAGCAACGCGAACGAGAACACGCAAGGGATATGTAAAACTAAATTTAACTTACACAGAGCAATCGCTGGGGAGAGTCACTTATGCTACTTATATAAATTTAATCGGAAATTTTCCGGTGGTTTGCCGAAAATAACTACAGTAAGTCGTCGAGCATCGCACCAGAGATTCCCTCTGACAAAGAAGAGACCATGAAAATGCGATTATTCGCATCAATCCAAGTGCTTGGTAGAAACCTCACGATTCGATGTAAATGATCTCAGTAGATCGACAAGCAAAACGTTCGGAATTTCCCTCACACCCGGGGATTTTTTCTGACTAGTCAACTTTGACTAGGAAAAATTCTCCCTTTACAAAGATGTGTAATAGATGCGTGGAACCTATCTTACTTGACCTTAAAAATTTAAAGAGGAACAATGTACTCTCGGCATTCGCGCTTCTCTCAGCGTCTGCTATAAATGATTACAGTTAATCGATAGCAAGACGCCTCGATAACGGGACAGCTTTGAACAACATAACCTAGAATGAATAGAGAAAATTTGGCCTTGATAATAATAAAAGTGAATTTACTTAGAAGAAAAGAAAAGAGAAAATTCTAGGTCCACACACCTAGTTACAAAAATACATGTATATATATATATTTCAAAAATTAATATTCAATAATAAATCAAACAGTACATACAATGGGGTAAGATGGTACATATATAAATATAATGAGTTTTATTTATTGAGTATATATGTATTAAATTATTGAAACAAGCTTAATATTTGCTTGATAAATTTCGCTCGAAAAAAATCCTAGTCGGAGTAATTTATCAAGCACGAAATAAATATTTGAAAAGGCCTGAATCGTTTCTACTGGCAATACTAAATCGCTTATGCGATAATAGAAAAAAAAATCGAGATTTTAATTCAAAAATTCGAAAATCAACAGTTTTTCTCGTTATTAAATTGCGCTTTGTGCGTGCCGTAAATGACTAGTAAGTCGACGAGCAACACACTCGGCACAACGCAGAGACGTAGAAAAGCTGCTGTTGTGACGCGTAATTATTCGGGGTTAGAATAATTCGCGTCCTCGCGAGCAACGGCAAGACGAGCGCGACTAATTAGTCTTTTGGCCGCGCGCGAGGGGGGGAAGCACCTACCGGTGGTGCTCCCTTACCTACCCATGAGAGCGAGCGAGAGAGAGATATGGCGCGATCGGCAGAATCGCGCCAGCCCCGAAAAAGCTCGAGAGAGAGACCGCAGCTACGGAAGGCAACGGACGTGCCTAGATTACTTATCGCCGAGTTTTTGGTGTGAGAGATTTCGTCGCGGTGTGTGCGAAGTGTGCGAGGCGTGCGAAGTGTGTGGAGTGTGTGTGTGC
>UELU01127599.1:0-30050 GCA_900490025.1 Megastigmus dorsalis
TTAATATGACAAGTGAGAACCCGGTTGAAAATGAACATACGGAACTATATAGTCGTAATACGTCTCTAATGATTGCAAAAATTGGATATTTTTGTCACTTAACGCCGTTTAATGGCATATTTACTAATTTTTTTGGGAATTTTGACAATTTTAAATGTTACGTCTCGATCCAAGTATAAATATTAAGTCCAATCTGGAGCCTGATAAGATTGTTTTTTAAGGCGATTTGAAAATTTTGAATCTCTCAATTTTTAAATTTGAGACTAACTTAACTGACATATTTGTTTTTGATGCGTCTTAAAAATACCTTTAACATTGATTAAGTTTCATTCAAATCGGTGAAAAACTCAGGAAAGATTCAGTACACTTTTGGTTCGAGAAAGCCCAATTTTGAGGTGAGGGGTCTGAAAATTTACTGTACCTAAATGACCATATACGTGTAAGTATTGGCCGACGAATGATAACTTTGCTATTATTATTCGATTTTAGCAAAGCTTTTGACTCCATATTGTCTTCCAGACTATTGAGAAAGCTCCAAAGCCTAGTCTGTTTATGAGCGGCGCTCCTGTGGACCAAATCATATTTGTAAGGCAGAACCAAGTGTACAGTTTGTAAGACTATGACATTAAAGAAATGTGGGATCCCAACACTATAAAGCGCAACCTATATGTACATAAACTCTAGATTTATAAGCACGTTACTAAAGATAATATCTTGGAGGGCATAGTTCCACTACCTAAAGCTGAATGTCAAGTGACAGAGTTGGCCCGGAGTTTCTCCGTTCGACTCAACGATGGCAAATAAACTTTATATAACTGGAATGTGCACAGAAATCAGAACTCGATCTTTCCAAACACAAGGTGTGTAATTGTAGAGTTCTCTGCTAAAACACTCTATCTTTAAGCAGCTTTAAGTTATCGGACTATAACCATCTTTTCCTTCTGAATTTCTAGTCTCTCTGCTTTACTAACTGTCATGCGAAATTATGCTAAACATTTTATTACTTTTATAATTATTTGTATATACAGAGAAAACTTTCAACTGGTTCATTGATAATTTGAGAAAACGAAAAAGAAGAAAAGAAAAGAAAATAGAAAATAGAAAAGAGAATAGGTGAATAGGTCTTCCTCTTTCAGGCTTCTAGTAGCTGCTGGCTCCGCTTCTCCCGTTTACGCTGGCTCATCATAGCGACGCGCTTGCTGTTCGCCGCTTTGGCGAACGAGCTGAGGCCTGCCTGCTGGGCTTGGCACTCTATGGAGGCGGGCATGGCCTTGTACAACGACCTCGCACCCACCTCTCAGTGAGTTCGCTTTCCCCCGCAGTCTCAGTGGTGGGGGAGAGGGCCTCCTGGTCGTTCCCCTCTGCCGTGAATGTGGTGGTGGTCTGATCGGTCTTTGCTCTGATCTCCGGGTCGAGGATCGTGATGGCGTAATAGAGCAGGTCCTCTGCCTCCACCTCGAGCCTGAGCTCAAGCAGTTGGGCTACACATGCCCTGATTCCTGCTTGCTCCATCGCTAATTCGACTATAAGGAAAGAACAATGAAATCAGAAGGAAAAAGAATTCAATTTCAACTCACAGCTCGACTTTGCGCACACGTCATTTGCGGAATCGCCGCTAGAAGGTTAACACCCTGTGCTGTCTTCAACCGGACGGACGCCCCGGTATTTACGCCGGTTACGGGGGGCTTTACCAAAGCACCAAGCCGCTGAACAATGTACGATGCTTTTCGGGAGCGGCCTCATTTCTTTTTGCGCTGAGCTGTAGGCTAAGTTCTCTCAGCCAGTGACGCTTACCCGCTGGCAATGTCCTGAGCGAAACTAACATCAAATTCTTCTTAGTTCCTTCTGACTTCTAATACTCTAAAGGATTGTAATATTCAACTTCCATCAGCATATTTAGCTGTAACCTATGTCGAGGACAGACACTGTACTCTTTTATGTTTATATTTACGTTTATAAGAATAGTAAATGAGAATTGTGACACATTTATTATTGCTGACTATGTAATTATTTAACGTTAATTAGTTTATCATTTTATTAGTTCATTAATTGATTTATTTATTATCTAATTGGTCGATAAATAACATTAAATCTATTAAATCAATTAAAAAATGTTGCGCGCAAATTCATAAATTGCCATATAACGGAATTCATTTAGGTAACTTGTTATGCGACTATCGTCCGGGGTGCACAGGTAGAACTGAAAAACCCTAATCCTATATGAGAATCCCTACGAAAAATTCCCTGTCGCAATAACCAATTAAATATCTATCGTCTATTTCATTTCTTAGTTAGGCTCCAGACACGATCGTGTCAGATAACAAATTATGAATCCTAATAGCAGGCAAAACTAAAAATTCTCTCCGAGAGGAGATTCCGTTGAGCGGTTTATTGGGAAATGAACGAGCCCTCGTTGCGCCTGTTGCCTGTTGAACTCGTGCGCGTCAATATAAATGTTGGGAAGGAATATCTTTCATCAATGATGAATCCGGTCCTAAATACGAATAACAATGCTTTTATTCCCTATATAATACAATATTAGTCACAGACATCGCTTCTCTGTGTTCGTCACCCGCTTCTGATTTCGTGTCACGTGAGACCTAGCTGGGAGGACAAAAGAGACTTTGGTCTAAAATATTACCCGCCCCAAACGTGTCAGTGCCAAGGAGATGTAGCGGAGACACACAAAGTTCTCCGTTCGTCGCCACCCTGATACTATTAATTTTCCCTCATTTGACCTTTCTACCCCATGAGATAGATAGAAAGACCGGAAGAAAGGGAGAGAAACTTTCCTTATTCCGAGTGGAAGTAAGCGCGCATTGGCTTACTTACAGCAGGGCAAGTACTTGTTTCAGTGGATAAAGGCGGGATGGGTTAGGCAAGGTGATTTGACCTGCCTTACTCTAATAGACTACCACGCAATGAATAAAATAAAGAGTTTTGGGCTTCTCGCTCTTCCGGGTTCGGTAGTTGACGCCTTGTCATGCTACCCAACTGGAGAGCACACTGTTGAGTGTAGCGGGTTCGTTGAGAAAGCGGAATGCTCTCTCCACTTGCGGCGAGAAAACTCAAATTATGAATTTAAAACTAAGAAATATACAAATACTACGAGAGCCTTTTATCTACTGCCGCGTAATGGACAGTAGATAAAAGTCTGCTTGCTCTCTTTTCATGAGGCTCAATGGAAAAGTGTATTACTTTTCCATTTCGCTCGTGAAAAAGCAAGTCACGGGTATCTGGCTCGTCGAGAAAGCCCAGAGAGAGACTGTACTCTTAAACTTAACTTATAATAAATAAGTCCCTTCACGACTGCACAATGGATCGTAAAGGAATTATTTCATATACTTCTGTGCGCTTGGTTTATCGAGAAGCGTAATGCTTTCTCGATATACTAGCGCACAGTGCTATTCGAAGCACAGCGGGTCCGCCTTGAGAATGCAATGTTCTCCAGGCCAGCCGCGAAGTAAAAATATTCTTATATTAATTACCCTGCACAAGTTCGCTTGCAATAAACGCACAACCAATCGGCAGGGCCTTTTGATGGGAAAGGAACAAAAGAATTGAAAAGGATGTTTGATTAACGAGAGGTATATTTAGAGAAGAGAGTTGTTACAAGAGTGATAATGAGCTTGAATTCGAGCGCGCTTATATAGTTGCCTGAGGCGCGGACATCTGGCGATTTCCCTCTCTCCTCGAAGGTGTTGGTTTGATTGTCGCCAACATCTCGCTGGTTAGTGGTGCCCGTTCGTGTGTGTGCGCGATTCGCACATCTGGCGCTCGCGTTCTTTCTCTCTCGTGCTCATAGCTTAATACTATGTTTCGGTTTTATATTACGTTCTTACTTATAATCGCTTTAATTTAATTTTAATTGAATAATACTTTCAGTAGATTATTTATATTAGTCACGTATAAGTGATCTATGAATATCTATTTATTTAAATAATATCAATATGCATTATTACTTTAAATTATTTATTTTTTATTACTTATTTTAATTTCATTCGTTTATTTTATTTCATAACACTTGAGTGTGTTACATACATAATGGATATTATTGATTATTTTATAATTATTAATTTGATACTTATTAATTTGATTTAATGTAAACATAACCGATATACTCTATCGCAAGTATATCGTTATACCTGTTATCTGCGAGGCTGGTCAATGTATCGACAGTAGTCAAGTCGGGGACTCCACGTAAGGAATTCATTGAATTTATTTACAAATTTTGCTTCTGATAAGAGGTCGATTTGAACTAAAATGTCCCCGCGGTTAAAGGATGTGACGGAGAATCCGGCACAACTGAGGTTATGAAGAGAGAGAGAGAGAGAGAGAAGACAGAACACATAACCTCACCCACAGGAACGCCTCCGACGCCACGCACGAACCACCAGAAACAATCGTAGGACAGGGATTAACGGGATGGGATTTGGTTTGTTCCA
The DNA here is from genome assembly GCA_900490025.1 of Megastigmus dorsalis. NCBI lineage: Eukaryota > Metazoa > Arthropoda > Insecta > Hymenoptera > Megastigmidae > Megastigmus > Megastigmus dorsalis. The sequence continues at coordinate 4,446 of UELU01127599.1, forward strand.
TGCACGGAGGCTGGGGAAACCAGGACAAGGAGCTGACCGGCCAGGAAGAAGGAAAACACCATCCGCAACAGGCGCAGCGCTAGGAGAGGCGACACCACCGGCACTTCACGCGGACACTGGTACGCGCGACGCGGAGAAGGGGGAGAGAGCGCGATCGCCCGGAGCCACGACACTGCTTCACAACGAGGAGCGGCGCCGAGGAAGAGCGAAGAGCCGGCAGAGTGAGGGAGAGCGCGCGATCTGTCACTGGCCGGAGAGAGCAAGCAGCGGGAGAGCGCGCTCGATCAGGCCGGACGGATGTGTGAAGCGGAGAGCGCGATAGCTCTCGCCGCGCATCCGCTCCGCGCCGCTCACAGAGAGAGAGAGAGCAGCCAGCCTCGCGCCGAGAGAGGGAACGGACGTTCGTCCCGCCTCGGCCAAGCTCGCGCTTCCCTAGGCGCGTGAGCAAGGCAGCGCGCGCGGCCGGTGGAGTAAGAGAGAGCGCACCATAGCCAAGCTAGGGTAGCGCGTGATGGCGAGAGAGAAGAGGCGCACGCGGCCTACTAATGCATGCTCGCATAGTAGTGCTTGGCCGGTAGAGTGAGGGAGAGAGAGATAACGCGGCCACGTTGGCCAATGCGCTGACTCATACCTACTGAGAGTAGGCAGCGCCACGCCGACGGCCCCGAGCCAATCAGAAGGCCGGTAATTCGAGATTCATATCTCGTGCCGAAACAACAGGTGGCAGCCTTGACCTACGACAATCCAATCAAGGCCGGGGATGTAGGTCAAGGCTGATGTAATTGGAGCAGCACCTGCGCGACTGATAGCCGGCCAATGACCTGCGGCCGCGCGCGCAAGCCGGAAGAGTGGCAAGGGAAGAAGAAGCGTCGAGGCGAAGAAGAAGCTTCGTCTCGCCCCATTTCGTCCAGGACCTTCTGACAGATCACACGCTTTTGTTTGGAGATCCAGAATACGTCCAGAATACGTCCAGAAAATAAGCTATTTCTCTTATGAAGTTTGGAGCACAAAATACAGACAAATGTAACTTTTTCTCGTTTTAGAAAATATGATAATTATGTGCTGGTAACGTTTTCTGTCCTCAGGTTTGATCATCAAAAACAAAGATTGTTATCATTTTGAGATCAAATTATTACCGCAATATGCAATTCAATGCGTCGTATAATATATATATATAGTGAATAATGTCTCACCTATAATTAAATTTATTGAAAAAGATTAGAAAATATTCCTCAAGATGTTGAAATTTTGGACCGAAATGCCAAATACATTGGAAAGAATGACTTTGGAATATAACATTGTATTGTATTTATTTTAGTTTTAATGTTAAGTACACCCTATGTAAAAACGCCCTTTTCAGAGGTTAAGGGGGTGTCAAAGCCCTACAGTTACCACTACCGATCGAATCTTGAATAATTTCTTATAACTATAGATATACTTGAAATAGTAAAAAACCAAAATACAGGTGCACTTCGTCTATAAATTATTATCTACCAGCAAAGTTTTAAGTGAATATTTTAAAGACACCCTAAAAATTCTTGTTCCGAAAAAATTCGCTTATTTCAAAACAAGTATATTTGTAGGTGTCATTTGAAAAATTTACTTGAGACTTTACTAGATGATAAATAATTCATAGACGAAGTATACCTGTATTTGAGATTTGCATAATTTGAAGTATTTATTTAGTTAATACAAATTATCAGAATCCGATCGGTAAAACAGTTTGAGTAGTAATGGTAGGACTTCGGCACCCTTTTAATTGATTTTAAATAATTGATATTTAAAGAAATGGCAATATCAATGTCCAGATTGGTATTAATAGAGCTTTAAAATTGCATAAAACTAATTTTAAATTCTATAAATTTTAAATAATAATTGAATGGCTTATTAACTAACCGTTAACATCTAGCTCGTTATAATGACGGTCCAAGTCGAACCTTAACATTGTATTTTGCAGCATCGAGAGAACACCCCGCTTGAAATTGAGAACCCATATTTCTTCGTTAAGATTAGAACACAATTCACGAACCATGCCATCATCGAACGAAAATCGCAGAGACCTTCGTTCCAGACTGCTCTTGAATTCGGCTCCAGCACGATCTGGAAAATCAGGTTGATAACCAGTTCTATCATGGCTGATACTGACATTGCCAAATCGGAGTGATCCCTCGCATGGTGTCAAGAAATGTAATGTTACATCGGCGTCGATGTATAGCCCTGAGTTATTACTTTCTAATAATTGAGGTGACAAGTCTGCTCTTATATCTATTCGATAGTGATACTGATAGTACAACTTTTCCAGGTACTTAAATTTCCGGTCAAACAGTACTGAAATGAAAATTATCAGACATTAATTAAATTAATTACAAAAAATTGGGCTGCAATAATGAATCTAGTGTGTTTTTAAATACAGAATGAAGTATTCAAATAAGACTATTAAATTAATTTTATAAGGATATTCAGTGTTCTTAATATAGCACTGCGTTAGCACATGTTTTTAATAACCTTCTCAATAAGACAAGCTTACTTGATATAGATAAGGAATACGATATCAATGTCTCTGACAACCAATAGAGTTTAGCTCGTTTAGCCAAACATGGAATCGAACCAAACAAATTTGATTCATGAGTTCACTAAAAGGCGAGCTGGCCAAAAACTATCGGAACAAATACATAGTGTCTTTTATTTTATTGCTATATATGAGTATATCCTAATACTCGTAAAATGGGGTGGGTGAAAAAAGTAAATGTTAGACCGACCACCTACTCGACCCTTATATTTTTCCTTGCGTGGTGAGATTCCAAATTAGAATAAGAGTGGACACAGTTGGATAATAATAAATGTAAAAGATGTAATTTCTACGAATTCCTCACTAAAAAATCGAGAAATTGAATTTAATGTTGAACAAAAAGGGAAATAGTAACAGTGATTGATAATAAATTGTTTTGCGTCCACGCTGGTGAAGATGTTGGTACCAGTGATGTCATCTGAAAGACCTGTCAGTTACACTTGTACATCCCAGTCGACCCGGTCATGTGCTTTAAATTAATTGAAGAGGCCTGAATTAAAGCTGGACACGCGATCCATGACAAAGTCCAGAGGCCAGAGCATGTTGAGAAGGTTGAATGCAGTGATTAATAGATAGATAGAGTAGTGATACCAGAGATTAGTAAGAGATTGCTAGTGAGGTACGGCGAACCCTTGCCAGTCCAATTGTGCCGTGAGCTAACGGTGCCACGCGGATGTGCATGGAACTATGCGCATCTAGCGTTCCCTCCCTCCACTGCTCGATTTCACGAAGCATGGTGGAGGAGGCAACATACATGTACGGCGCGGGCGGCGGAGGAGAAATGTCGAAATAATAAACGTCGGCTAAAGCGGCAAAAAGGGAATAGTCGCGCAGACAATATCCATCATCCAAGCGGTTTAGACATTTACAGAAAACCGGCCTTTGGACTTTTTTTTTATGAACCTTATACATTAATGAGTAAATTCCAAAGGTCATTAAAAGTTAATTTTTAATCGAATTATTTAACATAAAATTTTATTAAATGTTTTACTTCCCCAATGTAATTACATTTTTATAAGATGAATTCTAAAAATAATTACAATTGAAAGGTGTTTTATTTTTAACACTACTATCACTTTACATTAGACGGAACCACGTTATTTTAATAAATTAATTTATATGGTTCATAAAAAAATCAGTCCAAAGGCCGGGTTTCTGTAAATGTCCAACCGCGTGGATGGAGGATATATACTGCCTGCGTGACAATTCCCCTTTTGCCGCTATGGGTGCACGTTCCCCCTTTCTAATGAAGATGCCATGCGCGCGATGGATGCGACAGGTGAGGTAATGGAGCGACAGCTAGATGCACATGGTTCACATACACACCGCGAGGTGCGCCGTGGTCGAATTTGCCACGCTCTTTTAACACGGCACTGGCAATCTCTTATTAATCTCTGGTGATACGCCAAGAAGTTCAAGGCCGACGAGCCTATGAAGTACACGTGGTATCTAACCGCAGAGAGGCAGCCTAAGCTTCTACAATGTGGAGTCAAATATCCCATACGGGAAATATGACCCGAGATGCAGATCACATACGCATTAAGTTCAGACACAGAGACAGAGAGATTCAGAGAGAGAGACCGAGAGAAAGACAGAGAGACAGAGAAACAGAGAGACAAAGAGAGAGAGAGAGAGAGAGAGAGAGAGAGAGAGAGAGAGACAGAGAGTAGAGTGGAGTACTATGTTTATTGAGACCATGGGGTAGGACCCCATGTGGCCGAAAGGTATAATATAAAGAGTATACAATTTAAGTAATGAAAAACAATAACAATAACAAGTATATAAGAAAAAAATAAAAACTTTACGAAATTTGCTCTCTGTAACTGCTTTGAGTGAGTACATTTTGGCGCTACTAGAATAGAAATAAATATGAAAAAACAAATAAAAATTAAAGCAGATAGAAGTTAAATGAAAGTTAAAAAGTGAAGTACTGTGTCCCGTTATACTGCCTGTAGAAAATAAAAGTGAAAAATTAAAGTTAACGAGAAAAGGCAGTTTCTTAAGATACTGTGCTGGTCTCTGATGGTGGTGGTGGCATCCGTGGTGTTACCGTGATTGAACAGGCAGTGGCCCCTCAGCCGTCCACCGGAAGGTCCTCAGTCGCTACTCGGTGGATCCAGTCGGCCCATAGCGCGCATGTAGCTGACCGAAAAAGTTGTCCTTAAAATGATGCACGCGGTCCGGGTCGAACTCCAGAGGCCCTAGTTGGTTAACGAGGTTGGACGCGGTGGTAAGGAATGATCGCCGCCTGGCCTCTGTCCTAGACGTGGATTAGGCGAGGGCCCTAGGTGGGAGACGGCTGGAGGTACGCACGCACACGTCAACATTCATACGCGTGAAGTTGTCGGCTAAGTAGGGTGGGTTGAGATACGCCAAGATGTTGAACGCCAAGGAGCCTATGAAGTACTTCCGGCGTTTGGCGGCAGAGAGCCACCCTAGGCTAATGCGGTGTGGAGTGATATGTCCTCAAAACGGGATATGACCACTGACGAAGCGCACACACGCTTTAAGTGCGCGCTGAATCTTGGTGCTGCGCATTTTTTCAAGATCATCGTACACGGAAAAAAATTTGGTATTGTTAGAACCCGAGCTATGGTGATCTAAAAGTACAAATTACTCCTGTATTGGTTCAGTACCAAATATATGCTTTTTACAAGTCGAGATTGGCAGTGCTGCAGTACAAAGTAGGTTGTACTTCATACATTCCAACCTTCGAGCCCTCATAGTTCCAAGCCTAGAATCTCTATAGTAGAGACGTTACTGTACTAATAGATGCAAATGCTTGGAATCAAAATAACTTTATTTCAGATAATCAGTTTTTCAAGGTTATTTTTTTAATTTATTGCAAATTTTTCCTATGCTCAAGAGAAAATATAAACAAAGAATACACAAACATCTAAAATTTAAAATATTTATTGTTAAGTATTATTTTATTATAAAAGGAAACACCTATTTCTTTTAAATTATATTTATAGAAAGAATTAGAGTACTTATCTTCATGGAAATTTTAAATACTTAACATTTTAAAAGATTACACAGGCCCATAAAAAAAAGTATGTGGTTCTGGGATGGAAACTAACTTTTTCTTATGTATTTATCCCGCTAAATCCGAATTCGTCAAAAAGAATAAGGGTACCGCAGCAAATTTTTAAGATAACCTTAAAAAACTGTTTCTCGATACATATATATATATATATGTAATTATGTAACGATGCAAATTCCGGGCATCTGTGTTAAAAGATAGGGAATAACTATATATAGTCATTTTATGACAATTACTCCTAATTGTATAATAACTGAAAACCCCACAACCCCCGACCCCAATGATGTTCGCCTGCGGCGCCCGCTTCTGTTACTGAAGCAAAAATTCCATAAAGTATGATAAAACATTGGTTTTTCTTCTTGGGAATAGATAGAGCATGTTTTTAATGTATAAGAGAACGAAGAGAACAATGCATCCGACGCAAAACTTGGTTTACGTGCGGGGCCTAGTTCAGACTGAGGGTGATCAAGACACCAAGATTCTTAATTTGGGATGCTTACGGTATTGGAACCCCGCGAATAGTGACTTTGGGAATGCTCTTGAGGTCCAAGCGAGAAAGAAGGCCTCGCTACCCAAGAGCATAGCCTTGGTCTTCGCAAGGTTAAGGGAGGAACAGTTATGGAAAGCCCAGACAGCCACGGCCTCCGCGTCGCGAGTAATCGCAGCAAAGCTCTCGCGTAGTTCGGTAGGTGGGAATGAGTGATAAATCTCAGTGTCGGCAAGTCTTTGATGAACGCAATAAAGAGTAGCAGGCAGAGGACACTTCCCCTGGGGGACGCTGGCTAAGACCTTAAGCGAGTCGGAACTCTCGTAGATTAACCCATTAACGACCGAGAATCGTATTTTTTTTCATCATTTTTAAGGCAAATTCTCATCATTAAAAAACGAGAATTTTCAAATGTTTTCCACTAAAAAAATGTGGCCGTTTTTAAACTAAAAAAAACACGAAAAATCGAAGACTTTTTTTTTCATGATTTTTTTTCTCATAGAAAACGCCGAATGACCTCATCTTTTTTTTCAACCATGAGTGCACTAAATAGTTGTAGTTTAACGACGAATTTTTTAAATTTGTAACAATTAAACATTAAAATTATTACTTATGTCGACTGTACTCAACTATAAACTGACAAAGATCTTTCTATCGGTCTTACAGTCTAATCAATAATAAATTGTAAGGCCGATAGAAAGATCTTTGTCAGTTTGTAGCAATTAATGTTTTTACCCCCGAAATGGCGTTTTTGACCCCTTGAGCAGCAAGCAAAATTTCACGTTTCGCATAAATAGAAAAAAAATCGGATCTTCACGAAAATTGGTATTCCGGGATTTTTTAGGTCGCTGATTACGATTCTGCCCTTAAAATTTGAAAATTCAAGATGGCGGATCCAATATGGCCGACCAAAAATCCAAAAACTTATTTGAATCGGGTGACATTAGGCACTCGGGGGTTTTCGAGGTCGCTGAATACGATTCCGCCCTCAAAATTGAAAAAATCAAAATGGCGGATCCAATATAGCCGACCAAAAATCCAAAAACTTATTTGAATCGGGTGAAATTGAGCACTCTGGGGTTTTTGAGGTCGCTGATCTTGATTCAGCCCTCAGAAATCGAAAATTCATATTCGCGGATCAATTATGGTCGACCGAAAATGCAAAAACTTATTTGTATTCGATAAATTTGTACACTTGGGAATTTTCGGAATCACAGATCACGATTCTACTCTTTGAACTCATAAATTCAGTTCGTGTGACAAAATATGAAAAAATAAAGCTTTTTCGATCATTTTTCAATAAGGAACTACTAGATTCAACCAGAAGCAATATACACTTTGTCGCAACTGTTTTCTCATTTTGTTATTTCTATGTGAGAAATGAGATTTCATAACGCATGCCATTTCTATTCTGTAGCGATTTTTCGTAAAATTTATTAAATCTTCGTAAGCAAATTTATGATAGTAACGATAAAGTCAAAATATGTATTCTTTCCAAACTTTTATAAAACTTTTTGAAGATTGAATGAATCATCAATAAAATTGTCCTTTTGGAACTACAGTACTAAAACTTGATCATGTCGGCGAAATGAGACCGAGATAGATGATGTGCGAGAATCGTATTACGCTTTGAAGAGTTTCTTCCATAAAATATTTTTCGGAATATTTCGTTCAAACAATTTTACACTCTTTTTACATTTGTAATATATATTACATACGCTTTGTTAGGACGGTATTACGCACAATCTTCTATACCAGATCAATCTTGACGCAAATTTTTTTATTCATATAAATCAACTACGTCAAACCAAAACTCGACTCTTTGCGATATTTACCCACCCAACGTCACAAAAACGACCGAGACATGCTGTTTCTCCTGATTCTGGTGATGAAACATGTACCTCTGAAGATGACGGAACTGTTCTAATACTAAATCCAGATCATTCTGGTCCTTCAGACGATTCTCATTATGATTCTGATTCTGACCAAGACGAAAACTTACCGAGTGTCACTTATAGCAGAACTTCAAAGAGTTACGAGGCAGATCAGGCTAAGTTAGAAAAAGATCATGAATTTCAATGGATCAATGGTGAAAAGAAGTATTCTGACAATATTGAAAATGAAATACTATTGTCTGCATCTGAAAAGCATAAAATTCGAACAAGCGAGCCAGTAGAACTATTTGAAACGTTTTTCTCAAATGAAATGAAAGAATACATCATCGATGCTTGTAAGGAAAATGGTTTCGATTTATCATTCATCGATTTGAATATGTTTATCGGAATCATCATAATGATTTCTTTCAATAAAAGAAAGTCTCAAAGAGATTATTGGTCAATCGATCCTTTTTTATCGTGTGGAGTAGTGTCTTCGGCAATGACGTGTCCTAAATTCGAGCAAATCAAGTCGAAATTGAAATACTCGAAGTCCAAAGACAATGACAAAAACGATAAGGGGTGACGGGTTCGATCACTGATAAATCTATTTCGACAAAATATTCTGAAGTTTGGCATGGGGAACTGCTCTGTCGGTGGATGAAATGATGGCTAAGTCGTATGCTAGAACTTCATTGAAACAATTCATACGTGGGAAACCCGTGCGTTTTGGAATTAAATTTTGGGGACTCTGTACTGCTGATGGTTATTTGCTGAATCTCGACATATATTGCGGAAAGAATTCTACAGTTGGAGAGAAACTGACCAAATGCGCATTAGGTTCCCACGTGGTAATCGATTTATTGAAACCATTTTTTGAAAGGACAGCTACTGCAAAAGTTACTCAGTACCATCTTTATTTCGATAACTTTTTCACAAACCTCGATCTCGTTGTACATTTGAAAAAATTGAAACTTAAATGCACTGGGACTGTCAGAGAGAATCGAGTACATGAAAAAAATGTTATCGATAAGAAGTCTTCACGAGGAACATATGCAGTGAAGCATGAGCAGAACAGTGGAATCAATTATATAACCGTAATGGATTCAAAATTAGTTTCGATTTTATCTACAGCCCCAGGAGTTACCCCATTATGGCCATTAAAGAGGCACAATTCGATTGAAAAAGCCAAAATCGAGACATCGTTTCCCCAGGCATTCCACCTTTACAATCGATTCATGGGTGGGGTTGATATTCATGATCGACACTGTAACAACGTGCTGCCGAGTATTCGATCGAAAAAATGGACATGGGTAGTTTTTATGAGGCTCATCCAGGCTGCCGTAGTAAATTCCGTAGGAATATTCAACGCAGCTGGGGTAGACAAGAAAAAAGTTGGAACTAAAGAATTTTCAATGTCGATAGCTAAGAGTTATATCCATCGTGGTAAAAAAAAACGGGAAAAACATAGATCTATTTCACAGAAAACACAAAAACAATGCTCCAACTGTCCCATTAGAACAAGGTTTTTCAGTGAAAATTGTAATTTATATTTTTGCAAGCAGTGTTTGAAAAAGAATCACGAGAATACCTAATTAGCTGTGAGAGGCAAGGGGACTCACTATAAACAAGCACCCCAAATAGTGAGAGGCAAGGGGACTCACTAAAAACAAGCACCCCAAATAGTGAGAGGCAAGAGGACTCACTAAAAACAAGCACTCCAAATAGTGAGAGACAAGGGGACTCACTATAATCAAGCACCCCAAAGGAGACACAATTTTACCACGTCCACGTCATTGTCTTTGGGTTGCGCTAAGAGTAAAATAACAACGTGAACGTGGAAGTAAATAGGGTTTGATTCGTCATGTTGGCTCCACTATTGTGAATTTTCGAATTCTAGGGGCAGAATCGAGATCAGCGACCTCGAAAACCCCCGAGTGCCCAATGTAACCCGATTCAAATAAGTTTCTGGATATTTGGTCGGCCATATTGGATCCGCCATCTTGAATTTTCAAATTTTGAGGGCAGAATCGTAATCAGCGACCTAAAAAATCCAACCCGAACCCCGGGATACCAATTTTCGTGAAAAACCGATTTTTTTTTCTATTTTATGCGAAACGTGAAATTTTGCTCGCCGCTCAAGGGGTGAAAAACGCCATTTCGGGGGTGAAAATACTAATTGTTCCAAATTTAAAAAATTCGTCGTTCAACTACAACTATTTAGTGCACTCATGGTTGAAAAAAAAGAGGAGGTCATTCGGCGTTTTCTATGAGAAAAAAAATCATGAAAAAAAAGTCTTCGATTTTTCGTGTTTTTTTTTTGTTTAAAAGCAGCCATATTTTTTTTAGTGGAAAAATCGCAATTTCAACCCCAGATTCTAAAAGAGCACACTTCAAAGTACGGGAGACCATATTTTTCATTTGAAAATTCTCGTTTTGTCTTAAACATGATGAAAAATAATACGATTCTCGGTCGTTAATGGGTTAAATACGTCTTTTATGTAGACGTCGACGCCGCCGCCATCTTGGTCCTTTCTGTCGAACCGCAGGAAGGAAAAACGCGATATTTGTAAGATAGAGTCGCTGTCGAGCTCCGATAGAAAAGTCTCAGTGATTGCAATTATATTCACTGGGAAAACGGGAAAATGCGCTTCGTTAAGCGAGAAGTAAGTTTTTAATCTATTTACATTGATATGGGCTATTGAAAGTAAGTTTGGCAGGTTTGATGAGTGCGACAAAAGGTTATATGTAGAAGAGAGATGTGGGCCTGTAGTGAGAGAAGAAAAGGCAGAACAGAAAGGCCGACCCTGGAGCGTTCAAGCTAAGGCAGGGCGGGGCTGGAGCAGCTGTAGATCTGCCTCAGATGCCACCGGAATAAGCGAGACGCCATGTAGATCGTCCAGTCGCTCAAGCCTCACATAATGAAGCCATTTCTGCGCTGCCAAGGTCTGGGTAAAGAGGGCGTGCACCGGCTGCGGCCATAGAGCACGCAGGAATAAATGAAAAGGACCGCCACTACAGAGAACCGCGTCGCAGGAGAGTTCGCGTAGTTTGTCTGAACAGTAAAAAAGTGCACTTGCCAAGGCGAAAAGTGCCCACCTCCAATGCCCTGTGAAGACGAACGTCCAGTGAACAGGATGGTACCGTTTGCTTCGCTCGTGGTGAGGTATCGCAACCACTCAATCCGATGCAAACCGCGCAGAAAATCAGTCGACCGCCGCCATGAAGAGAGAGAGACATAGAAACAGTGAGACAAATAGAGAAAGAGAAAGAGAGAGATAGAGAGAGAGACTGAGAGAGAGACAGAGACAGAGAGAGAGACAGAGAGATAGATAGATAGATATAAGTTTATTTGTAAATAGTTTACAAATAGTACTTGTTAATACATATTGATTTTTCTTTAGATTATACATTTCCTTATTTTTTGTTTTTCGCAGTCACACATTTTCAGTCATTCTATGATATCACAGCTGAGTATGTCTTACATTATTTCAGTCGTCGAAAAATTACAACTTAAAAGTAATATCACAGAGCGTCTTAATTAAAATATAAATAAACAAATTTAATATAAAGAAGCGATCTATATCTATCAGTCTTGGTTAAAAGAAAAAGAATATAATAGAAAGAGCAGCAGAGAGCGAGCGAGAGAGAGAGAGAGAGACAGAGAGACAGAGATAGAGAGAGAGAGACAGAAAGATAGATAGATATTCTTTTATTTGTATGAACATACAGAAATTATTTTCCAATATAATAATACAATTTGATATATATATTTTTATAATATTACAATTTTACATACATATTTTTATAATAATACAATTTTAGTAATACTCTTCATGAGTCTTATAATAACTAGTAAATTGCAATCAATCTTTCTATGATATCACAGGCGTACTATCTTGATCAGTCTTAAAATAGGTTTCGAACCTAAAAGTAATATCACTGAGCGTCTTATATTGAATATACAAATAAACAAAACTATAGAGCAGTCGATATTTATATTACAAAACATTTAAAATTAAAAAGAAACATTTACTCAATCCAATTAGTCATATCACACTCACTCTAATAAATACACATACTTTTAAAAATGTTGTATAGGGGACAAAACAAAATAAGTTAACATAAACTCATCTACTTGCCCTTAGTGTGAGGTGGAAGTCGGTATTTTTGTGTTTTATAGTCCTAAAGTTGTCACAGGCTTAGTCTCCGGATGACTAGGAATCGATTTTAAGAAGGTGTTTGAGGACCGCCGTCTTAAATACGCGCAAAAATGGAGGTTGCGCATATTGCCTGCACTGAAAAGTTTTTGGGACTGCATCAGTCCCTGCGCGTACTGCTGCTATCCCAAATGAGAGACTGCTGACGTACTACGCCGCGGGACAGCTGCTCTCTCACAGTGGGAGCTCTGAAGTCCTACTGGCGGAGAGCAACAGTCTCAAAGTGAGCCTGCAGCAGCGCTACTTAGGTGGTAAGGCAGCTGCCCCTTTCACTCAGAGAGCAGCTGTCCGTTTATAATAGCGCCTGTATCTTTAGTACGAAATGGCAAGATTAATTTTATTTTTTCTCGATATAGCTTTTAAAAATATGTAATAATATTATTTAAATAACAAAATTATGAAATGAAAATGTGACTTATGAATTTTAAATAGGTACCTACTTGCTAATTTTTTAATGCAGATTTTTATTATATAGATATACACCTCAACGTGAGTCACTTTGAATTTGTAAATATAAAAATAATCAATATTAAAAATTATATATTTTATTTTAAAAAATTGTTACTCAAGATTCATACAGAATGAATTTATAATTAATTTAAAAAAAATTGATTATGAATTTATATAAAATTCAAATTGATTTTATATTAACTTTAAGAAAATGAATGGTTTCAGTCGAGAACTATATTCCGAGTTTAGTAAATTTTTAATTATTAATTTACGTAAGTACAGTTAACCGAATGCTAATATTTAAAATATATTATCATATATACTAAATTTGAAGTCATATAATATAAGTTTTCGAAGTCAACGTCACTCTCGCGCTGAGGTGGAGATCACATTCATTAGTGGGACGGCGGATCTCTCACTGAGTGGTACACCAGAGCTCCCACTCATGAGGGAAGGCTGCTCTCCCACTGGGGGACGGCTGGCGTCCTAAAAAAGCACTGCTGCCGTCTCACGGTTGAGGGGGCGCTGCACTACTAGCGGTGAGATGGCTGCAGTCTCAAAAACTTTTCAGTGTGGTAGAAAGTTCCAAAAGCGCGCACATTGAACCCGAAAAGATCGCATACCAGTTCCAGTTTCCAGAGAGAGGGAGACAGAGTAATAGACAGAGAGAGACAAGGAGGGACAGAGACCGAGAGTGGGAGACAGAGAGAGAGACAGAGAGAGACGGATAAAGAGATAGAGAAAGACGGAGAGAGAGACAGGGAGATACAAAGAGAGAGACCTAGAGAGAGAGAGACGGATAAATCCGCACAAAGATGGAAGGTTGCGCAGATTGTCTGGAAGAGAGTTTCAAAAGCGCGCACACTGATCTTGGAAAGATCGCATACGAGTTTCCGTGCGCACTCTTGGCACCGAGAGTTCTTGTACAACACCCCTGCTAGTGCTCCGGGACTGGTGTTTGCGAAAAAATTCCACTAAATAAGTTGGTTCTCTGAGCCGAAGGAGTTTATACATGAAGATAGCGGCAAAATACATCCTGTCGACTGTCAATGTGCAACCAGCCCAGTTACTTTCTACAGGATGAATCGATCCCGTCGCATTGCCTATATACCATTCGATAGATCGCGAAATACTAAGAACCACATATCTTTCTCGTTTTTCGATCTGACAAGTAGTTCCGAGCTATTAATTGTTAAAAGTTTGTAAGTTGAGCCAATCAGCGGGCAGCTATAGATGTCGCCCGTTGAAGTTCCCCGCTGCTACAGTTGCCGGCCGCAGTAGTTAGTAGGCCGTAATAGCCAATGCGACGTGATCGAATCATCCTTTATAAGGGAAACATTTTTAGATAAAACGCGTTGAGTACGGCCTTGTAAATACGATTTAATCCACAGAAGTGAGGACCTCGAGAACCCGGTGAGATGGTGTCAAACTCCTTACTGAAGTCAAAGAGCAACAGCAAGGTTATTATCCTTCTATCAATGCCTAAACGTATGTCATCAGTTAGTTTAAGCAGGGCTGTCTGTGTACTGTGATGCTGTCTGAACCCTGCCTGAAAAGGATCGAGAATTCCCGCCCTGGACAGATAGCTGGTAATCTGGGAGTGTGCAATCTTCTCAAGCACCTTTGAAAGAAAACACAGTAGGGCAATAGGACGAAAGTCTGAAACCGAGGATGGAGTTGAAATCTTTTTTAAAGCCACTAGCTGTGCCTGCTTCCAGGTACTCGGTAAGACTCCCTGAGCAAAGGAGGAGTTGAATAAATGAACTATATAATTCCCCAACACTGGCAGGGACTTCACTACAACACTCTGCGGTATTTCATCCGCACCCCTCGCCTGCGATGTAAAATGAGACATGGCGAGAACTACATCTGGAAAGGAAACTGGTTGAAAAGAAAAGCCATCATCAGATGCCGACTGTATGATATCCATTGCATTATCTATATTTTCATTGTGCGCGACTGACACACCCGCAAAGTGTGAGTTCAGCTCCTCCGGGGTGAAACCATGCAGCTCCTCCAGAGAGAGAGAGAGAGAGTGATAGAGAGAGAGAGAGAGAGAGACAGACAGAGAGGCAGAGGGAGAGAGACAGAGAGAGAGAAAGAGAGAGACCACGACAAAGACAAAGAGTGACAGAGACAGAGAGACTGAGAAACAGAGAGCGAGAGACAGAAAGAGAGAGAGAGAGCAACATAGAGAGAGACAGAGAGAGACAGATAGAGACAGACAGTGAGAGACAGAAAGAGACAGAGAGAGAGAGAGAGAGAGAGACCGAGAAAACGTCAAAACGGGACAGAGAAACAACGAGACAAAGAGAGAGACAGAGAGAGATAGAGAAAAAGACGGAGAAATAGAGAAACAGAGAGAAAAAGAAAGAGAGAGAGAGAGAGGAAGAGAGAGACAGATAGACAGGGAGAAAGAGATTGATTGATTGATTAAAATTTATTGGAACCGGGAGGTAGAACTCCATTTGGCCCAGTAGCGTATACATAGTAATTTGTATATACAAGAGTGAAATATAATAAAAATTAATGTAACAAAATAAATAAAAAGAGAATGAGCAGCATAAAAATTATATGCATTTCAAACAGAAATTCAATAACATATCAAATATAAAAAACAATAACAAAAATATAAAAATTAAAATAAAAATATTCTCTCCAAAAATTGAATAAAAGTAGAATTGAATAAAAGATTTTAATTAGAATAGCATCTTGTGCCTCTTGACTGAGTAAGCGATAGCCACGTCGCACTCCAGTGCCATGATGATGATGAAAGCAGCCATGTGAACTCGCTGCAGTCTATAGTGGTAACGGCCATTGGAGGCTCTCGTTCAATACCCTCTGCCCTCAGTCGTCTCGGTCGCGTTGTAGCAGATCGTCGCGTAGGTCGGACTTGTACCTCTCGACATTGGTGATGTTGAAGAGCGGTAGCGTGAATGTGTTCATGATGTTGGAGGCCGTGATTGTGAAAGAACGACGCCAGGCTTCCGTTCTTGGAGCTGCAAAAGTGAGGACTGTGGGTGGTTGACGGTTTGAGGAGCGAGCGTACACATCAACGTTCATACGCTGGAACTTACGCATTAAGAGCTCGCCCAATCTTGGTGTTGCCAGTTTTGTCTACGTCATTATAGACAGCATCGGCGAAATTGAAGTGAGGGAAAACCAGGCTCTCAACCATGCTCTTTTTGAGTGAGAAGGAGAGTGAACGGCGGTAGTGCCCAGAGAGCGCAGGGTGCCAATGACACGGCCTACGAGTTGATTTACGTGGGTCGTCCAGTTGAGAGTGGGGATAATGAGGACACCAAGATTTTTAATTTGGGAAGCGTATGGGATATGAACCCCGAGAATATGGACTTTTAGTATGCTTTCGAGGTCTATGCGAGAAATGAAGGACTCGCTCCCCAAAAGCATAACTTTGGTCTTCCCGAGGTTCAGAAGGCCATTCTCGATACCCTCGCGCAGTTCGGTTGGTAGATCAGAGTAGTAGATCTGAGTATCGTCAGCAAAATCATGTGCTCTGACACTCTCAACACTGATGGAAGGTCGTTAATAAACACTACGAAAAGGACAGGGCCGAGAACGCATCCCTGCGGAACACCCGCCGTGACCTTCATCCACTCAGGTGTTGTGCCACCCGAGTCTACTACCGCCTGAAGTCTGTCATACAAATATGCATAAAACCACGCGAGGTTCGCTTCCGAGCACATCATGCGCCTTAGATTTTAGAGGAGGAGACTGTGCGGGACTATGTTGAACGCCTTGGAGAAGTCAAACAGAACAAGCGCAGTTATCATGCGCTTGTCTATTGCTCTCCTAACGTCGTTGCGGACCCCCAGGAGCGCTGTTTGAATTCTGTGAACCCTGCGGCAACCCGGCTGCCGATGGTCAAGGAGAACAGACGACTCGAGGTGGCGAGAGAGCTGCAAGTGGGCCACTCGCTCAAGCGCCTTAGATATCTCGCAAAGCATCGCTATGGGGCGTTGACCGACATCCAAGACATAACAGCCCTGTTTACGAGGGTTGCGAGAAAGGCTCGTCTCCAGAATACAGGAAAAGAAGAGAACTCGAGCGAGTGATTGAAAATGGCTGTAATAGGTGCAATAAGAGTGGGAGCCACAAGCTTCATCATTTGGGAAGAAATGAAGCGCACGGAGCCACAGTCCCGCATGCGGTTTAGCTCGCGCCACTTAGTCGTTGCATCTGGCGTCCTGTCAAGTTTGCCGGAGAGATAAATGTTTTTCGCGGTATCTAATCTATTAGAAACAGCGCTGCGGAGTGCTTTGAAGCGCATATAGTCTGCGACCGCACCGGATCGCTTGACCACGCGATAGCATTTATCTCGGTCCCTCACTAATTCGTCTGAGACCCACGGCTTCTTGGTAGACGAAATCAAGACTTCACGAACCGGAGCAATGTCGTCGAAGGCACCACTTATCACATCAGAGAGGTCGCTCATGAAGATTAAAACTAGATACAGGTACAGAGAAGTTTAAGGGGACGACACAGTTTGTGAAATTTTGAACATTTAAATCAATCAAATCTACCGCGAAGGCGCTATTAAAGTGCGCGCCGAGAGCATTTAGAAGTATATCAGAGAGGATGCGCTTCAAAGAGCGTGTAAAAATCGATTTTTGTAAGTGAGGTGGGGTTGAAATTTAAAATTTATACTTATGATGTCATACCCCGCGTTGAACGGTGTCGGTGATTTTTGATATGATAAAACGGCTGCAGAGTCATGTACAATAAAGGTCTAACCAAGTGAGGGACACATGGTTGAGAATAATGACATGATCAGAGGGTTCAGAAGCAACCAAGTGCAGTGAGAGAGTGTCGATGAGGTCGTGCATGTGTCGAGAGGCGGCATCGTCGACCCTCATATTACAACTAAAGTCCCCCGTCATAATTACATTAGTGTAGGTAGATAAAAGTGTAGCCATGGTATTAAAAAATAGATCTGTAAACAACCGCAAAAAGAAGAGTTTTATTTCCATGGGAGAGTTCTAGTATGAGCAATTCGGGATAATTTGTAAAGAGCGGCTCGGACGAAGCTAGTATCTTAACTTGAAAAAAGTTACGTATATATACGCCAACACCCCCACCTTCCTTGCCAACTCTGTCATTTCGAAAGAAATAGTAGCCGGGTAAATGAATTACGGAATCAGAATCAAGGTCGGTGAGGAACGACTCGGTTATGGCAAAAATATCACATGCATTGTCCACGACGTACGCCTCGATGAGTGTGAAATGTGATTTTAGTCTATTTACATTAATATGAAAACCATTCAGTAAATTACAATTTGTAAACGGCCGAGGGTCACTCGGTTGCTGACAGTCAACTAGTAGTAGTGAAGATGTGTGAGCAGCACGCGACGAAAGCGGCATATTCGCTACTCTTCAAGAGTTAGGAGGGGTCGGATGGAGAGCTGCAAAAGTTGCCGCATTGAAAACTGGTATAAGAGGACCAGAGAGCGACGCTCTCATGTGCAAAACGAGATTGCGGCTTTACCAATGAGTAGGTCAATGCTTTTTGGCCAGAGTACTCGTAGGAAAAGAACCGATTCACCGCCCTAGCCCAAGATCTCCTCGCAACGCTGACCCTTTAGCTTTGCCGCCCGAGAGATCAACAAGTCGCGCGCGCCTGAGGAGGAAAGACGCAATGCAAGACTACGGATTACGGATGCACCCCGTATTTGAGACCGCAGTTGATGATGCGACCGCCGGCGCGCCAACAGAGAGCCACTCTCGGGTAAGGAGAATGGAACTCGCTATGAGTGGGAGCTGGAAAAATGCAAAAAGGCGGCCCGCGAGCGCTGTGTTGTTACTACGCTGGCAGCGCGTCCCTCATAATTGATTGAGGACTGCCGCACGGAGAGTCGCTCTCAGACTCGCTCGAGATTGAATTCGTTCAGTATTGCTTAGAGACCTGTGCAAGAGAAGGAGAAATGGGCGAAACAAGCCTCTTCGCCGAAACGCTGTAAGTCGTAACTGTGGCATCGTCAACCACGTTAGATGAGAGAGGGGCTACCCGCGATTTGCCGAGGGGCACAGTTTATGCGGAGCTCGGGCAAAGCAATGCACTTCTCTAGACGACGCCAGTATGTACGACGAGCAGCAGTCCGAATGTACTAGCTTGTTGAAGCCAATGTAAGGCAACGGTTGACCCGTTTGTCTAGTGACTGGATTGTAACACATGACGCACTTGACGGACTGCTTCTTTAGCATAACGATAGGAAAAACATAATAAAACCCACAAAAAAGTGATAGTGGTGGGACTGTGGGATACCATTTATCGATATTGCACGTGTCAACTCCACGAGGTTTAAGTTTTATTTAGTCACTGTAAGAGAGCTTATTGATGCAAGGCTGATAAAGCACAAAATAGCATGAAAATGTAGAAAATTTTCCGGCATGGAGCTAACTGGTGCGGTCATACATATGACCGATTTCGTGCCCTGTCACGCGCTTGTTACGAGAATGGCCATCGCCACCTAGCGGAGACCCTCGCAACAAGGTGCGTCTGATGCCATCTAATAGCTGCGATGAGAGTACAGGAACACAAAAGTCGATTGTGATGTCCAATTGTAACGTCCTGCATAATATAAATACCAAAATAAGGTATTGTTCGCTACCGAAACCAATTGCGATGTCCAGACTTTCACTTCTGGAGTATGTCTATGTGGATAAAGCTCCACCGTGATTCTTAATTATTTGAAATTATAGATTTATTTCTTAACGGTTGAATGGGATCGTTGGACTTAGTGTTTGACGAGTGTAGATCTCCCGTTCGACTTGTCACTGCAGATTGATGGATGAGGTTTTTATTTTAAACAAATTCACTTCTTTTTGTAATGAAACGAAATTATCTTTATTGGCTTTGAAAAGATTTTATAATTTTAAATTTGATATTCGGTATTTAAAACAGATGTCAACGATAGTTAGCAAGTTTTACAATATAGTTATTTTGATCGATTCTGATATAATAATTAGTAACCTGCGGAGCACGGAGCGTCGCGGCAGGTAGATCCTGAGGAGCACGGAGCTTCGTCGCAAGACCGAGTCAATGACTGACTTATTGTCCTCCTTTAATCGTTTTTAAAGGATCGAAAGTGTGTCGTGATTTGATGTTTTGCGTATGTAGCTTCGTGCTCGTTTCGTACTTATTTTGAAATGTACAGCATTGCATCGTATGCAT
This sequence comes from Megastigmus dorsalis, assembly GCA_900490025.1. Taxonomy (NCBI): domain Eukaryota; kingdom Metazoa; phylum Arthropoda; class Insecta; order Hymenoptera; family Megastigmidae; genus Megastigmus; species Megastigmus dorsalis. Next base: position 24,281 of record UELU01127599.1, read on the forward strand.
TTCGCAATCGAGCGCTTATCGTTCGACGATTTACCAATATTAAAAAGGTCAACGTCGTACGACGTGATACGATCATGCAGAAAAGATTGGTAAGAGAAACGCGTGAGAAAAAACACACACGCGCTAGTCAGTTCGGTGAAGGACGCAGCGGAAAATTTAGGTAGTATAGCCAACCTTTAAAAAGAAAATTTTGGGCAGGAATGCCAGTTTTCAGCAATAAAGCCAGGCGAGAGTGAGCTCGGGGGCTGACTTTAAAAGTTGAGGGGGGCGAGAAAAACTTGATGATTACTTACTTTCACGGCCAAAATACAGCCCACCTCCAATTCCACGAGGAGCCGAGCATCCAACGACGATAATGCCACTATTTCGTCCTTCCCGGTGAAAATGCGTCGTCAAACTTGCTTGAATCGTGGGGAACAGTAACACGACATTCCGCCAACCGCCGAGAAAGTGAGAGACACAGAGAGAGAGAGACAGAGAGAGACAGAGAGAGAGAGAGACAGCGAGGCAGAGAGAGAGAGACAGAGAGACATAGAGAGACGGAGAGACAGAGAGAGAGAGAGAGAGAGAGAGAGAGAGAGAGAGAGAGAGGCACAGAGAGACAGAGAGACATAGATAGATAGATAGATAGATAGTTTTGTTTATTTATCCACAGTGTATAATCCTTTACGGCCCAAAAGAATATACATTTTATAAAAAAAAAACATTATAATATAAACTTATAAAAACGCAATGAACAAAAGCAATTTGACAAACAGAGTAATACAAATAGAAAACGCAACGGAGAGACGAGGTACAGTAGAGACGCTATAGAATAGATACACGTAACGATACTTAAAACTACGCAAGTAATGCAGACTAGCAGAGCTACACAATCAAACCTTCTGTCGGCACGCGAATATCCCAATCGCGACTATCTCTTTCCATTAACGTATTGAAGAGGCCAACCTTGAACGCATTAGCATGAGCGGGATCGAACGACGGGGGAGGGAGCGTGTTGATGAGTTCGGACGCCGCGACAACAAAAGAACGCTTATAAGCCTCAGTCCTGGGTGTCGGATAAGCCAGCGATCTGGCAGCAAGACGAGCGTAGCATCTAAAGGCGCTATCATCACAGATGCGCGTGAATCGGCTGGCCAGGTACTGCGGGTTAGCATGTGCGATGACGTTGAACGCAAGAGCACCCATGAAATACAACCGCCGCACTATGGGCGGAAATGCTAAATTTAGGGACAAAATCAAAAAGCGCCTCGTAGGAATGACATAGGAACCCAATTTTTTTTTTAAATTGTAGGTAAAACATTGTAGATAAATGGACCATTGGAACATTGTAGAAAATTATTGACAAGACCAAAAGAAAACTGCCACAATGTACGTGTAACCTCAAACACATGAGAAATCGTATAATTTTGAGGACAAAATGAAATATCGCCTCCAACAAATGACATACGGACCCATCTTTTTTTTAAAAATTGGTAAAACATTGTAGATGAACGGAAAATTATTCACAAGACCAAAAGAAAACTGCCACAATGTACGAGTAACCTCAAATACATGAGAAATCGTATAATTTTGGGGACAAAATGAAATATCGCCTCCAACAAATGACATACGGACCCATTTTTTGTTTTAAATTGTAGGTAAAACATTGTTAATTAACGGAAAATTATTTACAAGACCAAAAGAAGACTGCCAGAATGTACTTGTAATTTAGGGAAAAAATGAAATAGCATGACATACGAACCCATTTCTTTTTTTAATTTTAGGTGAAACATTGTAGATTAACGGAAAATTATAGACAATACCAAATCTAAACTGCCACAATGTACTTATAACCTCAAATACATGATTCGGGGACAAAATGAAATCGGAACATGTAAGAGGAAAAAATTTTTTTGGAGTTTTAAGTTAAGGATTGCGGAATCTAGGAAAATTATAGAAATAGCTTTATTATAATATAATAACCTTGAAAATATGATCTTAAAGTGTCAATTAAAGGAAAAAAATTGTTTAGTTGATTGCATTATAGGGATTAAAGCTATATAGCTAATGTTTAAGATCATTTTTTATAGATTAGGGACCGCTGAATCAGATAACATAATTTATATTCACTAAAAACATAACCTCAATTATTGGTAATGTGCAAATAATCAACATATACATTTGTTCATATCTAATGGTTCATAGTGCTTAAGTTTACTAAAATGTATTGGTATATCGACGAATGATGTTGAAAGTATGAAAGGAACCATTGAACTTTCTAACGTCAATCTAGGCAAGTTATGATAATATGACTTATAATTACTACCGTCCACACTCTTAACAAAACTGAAGTTATTTTACTTCTTATTTATTTTTCAGACATTAAGTATTACTGGATTTGGATGCGCTCGTTTTTTTGGTTAAGAATATAACCTGAACAACAGCTTCTTATTTATTTTCTGCCAGTTAACTAAAAATCATGGATTGGTATCATACTTTTTCGTATGCAGTAGTCGTTTTTAATCTTTTTTTTAGCGCTGAATCTAAATCTGACCATCGCATGGTCGTATCGCGCCAAGATTTTGAGATATCCTAATCTAAAACTGGGAAAAACCAGTTTCTTAACATATTCGAGGTTATATTCGCGAATTGATTTTTTCACACAAAACTCGTTTATCCATCTAAAAGTCCAACTTTTGCCCATCAAAAGTCATTTTGAATTTTTCAAATATCTTGCTTCCTTATAAAGGAAGCTTTGTAATCACGATAAATATTTTTTTTTTCAAAAAATAAAAGAGGTACACTTAAATACACATGTAAAATAGTCTTTAATTACTTATATTTTAAAATTATTTACATTAAAATTTATTTAGATTGTATTTTGCTATTAATAAAAATGTATTGTTGTAGGTTATTTGTTTTGGAGATATGGTCGATGCATATTCATTAGATCACCGTTTTCGTTACTAGTTACATAAACTCCAAAATCCATAAATTTACACCTTAAACATCTAACCCCATGACCCAGAAAAACACAAAGCCCCAAACCCAAAGCAGATCACTCTGGAGTATATAATTGTATGAAAATATCCTCGTAGCCATATCTTAAAGCCCCAACCTCAAAGGAGATCACCCTCGAGCACGTAATTTTAAGCACATAACCCCATAACCATAAACCCATACACCAAAATCAAGGCAGCTCAGCCTTCGATATAGTAATTTTAAGATTATAAACTCATAACCATAATCCAAACCCAAAGCAAATCAACCTCGGGCATGTAATTTTCAGCACATAACCTCATAATTATAACCCAAATCCTAAATCCCAAAGCAGATCACCCTCGAGTGCATAATTTTAAGCACATAACCTCATTGCCATTTCTCAAAGACCCCAATATCAAAGATCACCCTTGAGTGCCTAGTTTTAAGCACATATCCTCAGGCTTAATGTCTGAAAAAAAATTAAGAAGTAAAATAACTTTAGTTTTGTTAAGAATGTGGACGGTAGTAATTATAAGTCATATTATCATAACTTACCTAGATTGAGGTTAGAAAGTTCAGTGGTTCCTTTCATACTTTCAACATCATTCGTTGATACACCAATACATTTTAGTACACTTAAGCATTATGAACCATGAGATATGAACAAATGTATTTATTGATTATTTGCACATTACCAATAATTGAAGTTATGTTTTAAGTCAATATAAACTGTATTATCTGATTCCGCGGTCCCTAATCTATGAAAAATGATTTTAAACATTAGCTATATAGCTTTAAGCAATATACTGCAATCAACTAAACAAATTTTTTCCTTTAAGTGACACTTTAAGATCATATTTTCGAGGTTATTATATTATAATAAAGCTTTCTCTATAGTTTTCCCAGATTCCGCAATCCTTAACTTAAAATTCCAAAAAAATTTATTCCTCTAGCATGTTCCGATTTCATTTTATCCCCAAATTACAAGATTTCTCATGTATTTTAGGTTATATGTACATTGTGGCAGTTTAAATTTGATCTTGTATATAATTATCCGTTAATCTACAATGTTTCACCTAAAATTAAAAAAAGAAATGGATTCGTATGTCATGCTATTTCATTTATTCCCTAAATTACACAATATCTCGTATATTTAAGGTTACACGTACATTCTGGCAGTCTTCTTTTGGTCTTTTGGTCTTGTAAATAATTTTCCATTAATCAACTATGTTTTACCTACATTTAAAAAAAAGATGGGTCCGTATGGCATTTGTTGGAGGCGATATTTCATTTTGTCCTCAAAATTATACGATTTCTCATGTGTTTGAGGTTACACGTACATTGTGGCAGTTTTCTTTTGGTCTTGTCAATAATTTTCTACAATGTTCCAATGGTCCATTTATCTACAATGTTTTACCTACAATTTCAAAAAAAAATTGGGTTCCTATGTCATTCCTAAGAGGCGCTTTTTGATTTTGTCCCTAAATTTAGCATTTCCGCCCATAGTGCGGCACCGCGAAAGTCGAGGAGACGAGCTTAAGCATCTCGGCAGAGATTCCGTCGGTGCCCGTCGCACTGGAGATGGATGAGTTTATAGCCCGCAGGACCTCATGGCAGGACACTGAGGCGAAAGTAAAAAGTACGACGATCTCTCCTTCAGCGCTTAGAGGGGATGAGGGTGGGAGCGACAGCAGCTCCCCAAAAGCCCCTGTTGTAAGAGGGGAATCTGTCGCGTTCACGCTGCCGTAGTGGGCGTTGAGAGACTCGCGTGAGAAACATAAAAAGGGTGATACGCGTATTGTGATGGCTAGGTCCATGCGACGCAGCTTACTTCACTTAATTGTCGCGTCAGACGCGTTTTGAAGCCAGTCCGTGAGCTGTATATTTTTTGCAGCGTTTTTAGCGCGTTTGAGATGCGGCTGCGTGCTGCCTTGTAGAGCCTGTCGCGCTCCCACATTTAAGCCCTAAAGTGAGCCCTAAACAGAGAGAGACTGAGAGAGAGACAGAGAGAGATAGTCAGAGTAAGAGAGCCAGAAAGTGACTGGGAGAGGCAGAGAAAAGGAGACAGAAAGAAACTGACAGAGACAGAAAGAAGGAGGCAGAGAAAGACAGAGAGAGAGTCAGAGAGAGAGAGAGATAGAGAGAGGCTAAGGGAGAGACAATGAGAGACAAAGTGAGATACACAGAGAGAGAGACAGAGACAGACAGAGACAAAGACAGAGGAAGAGACAGCTAGAGGCTGAGAGAGACAGAGATAGAGAGAGGCAGAGGGAGAAAAACAGAGACAGACAGAGAGAAACAGAGAGAGAGAGAGGCAGAGAGACAGAGAGAAAGAGACAGAGAAAGAGAGAGAGACATAGAGATAGATTGATAGATATTCTTTTATTTGTATAAGTATACAAAAATGACATAACAATTGAATATAACAATACATTTCAGATAATAACTTTTACAATAATACGTTTTATCAGTCTTATGGAAAATTGCATTCAGTCTTTCTATGATATCACAGGCATAATAACTTGATCAGTCTCAGAATCAGTCTTAAAATATGTCTCAAACCTTATAAGTAATATCACAGAGCGTCTTAGATTAAAAATACAAATAAATAAAATTACAAAGCAGTCAATATCTATCTTACAAACATTTAAAAATAAAAAGAACATTTACTCAACCCAGTCATTCAATACACACTCACTCCAATAAATACACTCACACTTTTAAAATTGTATAGGGGACAAAACAAAATAAGTTAACAGAAACTCATTCGCTTGTTCCTAGTGCGAAGTGTAAGTCAGTATTTTTG
>UELU01127603.1:0-10003 GCA_900490025.1 Megastigmus dorsalis
GTAGAATGCCAAGGTGCTATGAGAAATGTGATTGGTGTATTTTCTCCGAATTCTCGTAAAATTGGAAAAGTAAGAGCGTGTGAGCCTTTCGTTATTTTATGCATGGATTTAACTTCGAAACTATATGGAAAAATGTGATTCGAAAATAATTGTTTAGCAATTTCGGGATTAATAATAGATGATGAGGCTCCAGAATCAATAAGTATTTTTAATGGCGGATTTGAAGTTACGAGATGTAGCAATTCGGGCAGATTTCCAATATTATTTAAATTTATCACATCTCTTGCGTTAAATTGGGGTCCTAATGAAAATTTTCATAGCTAGCGGTTTCTTCTTCACAATAAATAGCCTCTTGATTTGTAAAATCCGTTTCTTGATAATTTGCTTCATTTTGTTGATCTTCCTGGTGGTGAAGTTCTTCAGAGATAAAATTCGGGGGTCCCGTACTTCTAAAGAAATGGTTTATTCTCGGTGCAAAATTATTGTTCGTTGGATTTGTATTACTTTGATTTGCTTTGGGTGCAGAATTCGGTTGTACCAGATTATTACCTGGTCTATTGAAGTTATTATTCGGTCTGCTAGAATTTCTTGATAATTTTGACGTTTAAATTGGGAATTATTTTGTCTAAAATTATTGTTTCTAAAATTTAATGGTACGAATGGCGTTTGTGTAGTAATGAGACGTTGTTGGAAAGGATTCGAATTTCCTGAAGTTCCTTGTGCGTTAGGTAAATGTTTTGGACCCGTGGTGGCATTAACTGTATTTGTTTTGGTTTTATTTTCTCGTTGCCTCATAAAAGTGAGAAATGAAGCTTGCTGTTCATGATTGTCGAATTTGCGGCATTTCGTCAGGCAATCTTCAATATCTTTTAATTCGAAATGAATTAAGTGGGAATGGTACGGTTCTTTTATTCCATTTATAAAAACATTTTTGGCAACATTTTCATAAAATTCGTGCTTCATTTTAATCGTATTGGCTTCGACAATGTTTAATTGTATATGTTCTTTTATTTTATTCAATCTACTTTTAACTTCATCCGCGTATTTTTCATACGTTTGATTGTATTCTTGGTAACACATACTAAGTTTATTGAATAATATTTCTTCGGAACTTAGGTCGCTGTATCTGTTAATTAATATTGTTTTGCAATCGGTCCAATTTGCAGGTTTGTTTGCTACTATTAAATCAAGTGCTTTTCCCCGTATTTTCGCTTTAATAAGGGCAAACAGTGATTCGTTAATACATTCATCGTTAGTGTGCAACGCTTCAATAAATTTTTCACATTGTTGAATAAAATGCGATAAAACTCTAGTTCCTCCCTCGTATATGGGGAGCGCGTCGCGCCATATAGCTAATCTTACTTTAAATTGGTCTGCCGTAACCGAAGTCATATTTATGAAAAACCGTCAAGGTGATCAATCGTATAGGTAGGGATTAGGCAGGAAAGAATAGGAAATTTCAAAGACTTACTCTTCTTCTTTGAAGATTTCTGGTGACTCAATGCTTGCAGGTGGGCTCCGGCTTGACATGTGTACTGCGACGATGTGGTTGAAACACCAGCTGCTTCTTTCGTCAGAGATTTCCGTCCGGTAAGTTGGAGGTGAATCCGAATTTGACAGCCTCGCAGTATCCTGTCCGCAGCGCCAGTTATGTAGGTGGTCGTGAGAGAGGCCGATCGCGGGTGATGGAACACACACTCACAACACTCAAACAAATAATCCAGGTAAGTAGATTCAAATACTTTTTTATTCAGGCTCGTCTTTACAGCTTGGATGCCCGACAGAGAGTGACCCGTCGCCGGTACGAGGGTAATATTTATAGTATTGATATTCTATTGTCTTTCTGCTATTGTCTTGGTCATCTTATTCGTCGTCTAGGCCACAGATGCAGCTGCACGATGTTTAGTCTGTAGCATTTTCGTTGAGGTGATAAGGTGGTCGAGCTACTGATGGCTAAATATGCTTGGAGGCTTAGTCACATAACTCGCCTGATCCGACAGGCATTTCTATAATCATAGTTTTTAAAATAAAAGTATCATCGATGCTAAAATTCTCATTGCTCTGCGTTAAACTGTTAATCAAGCCCCAGAGATCTTCGTAAAAAAATGATCTTACAAGTCTCAACGAAATGCCGCCCGCGCCATGCGCAAAATTCGCGCTGTTAATACTTACGCCGATTAAATCATTTTCAGCACGCGGAATCGTAATTAAATTCGCATAAATATCCCTAATAGCGCTTTCTAGCCATATTATAGGGTTGACGCGCTCCGCAGGTGGCTCGTTTAATCGCATAATTGTGCTTTTACTTTTTCATCCGAAACTTTTGAATAAACGATTCGGATACTTCTACGATGGTGAAGCGTTCGCCTGCTGGTCTTATGTCGTTGTCGGGGATTGCAGACTCGGCGCCCCCGCCTCCGCCTCCTATCTGTATGACTTCATCACCGTCGCCCATATCAGTTTCGGTAGACGGATGCTCGTGATGATTCGAAGCTGGCTGCGGCGAAAGCGTCGGAGAGGAGGGCAGCGATGGCCATGTGGAGGACGAGGTGTCTGTATCCATACTGGATGACACGCCGTCTTGTTGATCAGCTGTAATTATTAAAAAAACGATTTAGCTAATTATAGAATAAATATTTTTTTTCAAACTAAAAATATCATTCCTCTGACTTGCCGTAGAAACTCTCGTGTATACGATCTAAAAGATTGGCCAATTCGGTATACGGCAGATTACATAATGGACAATTTTCATCAAGAGCTTGATCATGGAACCATCGCAATTCTTGCGCTCGGCGCACGTACATGATTCTACGAATGTATACAGCCAAGTTTCCGCTGTTATCGATATCCGACACATCGAGGCCGGCATCACTCGCGAGTCTTCTTCGAATTACTTTTAAAAAAAAAAAAAAAATAAATAAACAATTTTATTTAAAAAAATAATAAATTTGTAAAAAAACTTAAGTTCGTTAACGCGACGATCCAGAATATTGGATTCGTCGAAAGCGTTGAAAACCAAGCGCGGCCCGTCCTCGATGTTATGATATTCCCTTTCGCGAGGTGTCGTCCGACAATAATAAAAATTATGCAACAGCTGTGATCGCTCCGGCGCTATGACACCTGCTATGCTCGTCGAAGCTCCGTCCGCTCGTTGCATCGCTCTCATGACTTCAATGTGTGGGTCTATATACGTGGACATGACTGAGCGCCACACACGTAATCCGAGCGGCTGATCGTCCAAGACTTCATCTTCGGATGAAAATTCATACGACGACGATGCAGCCGAAGAATGAATACTGATGTCGTCCTCAGCCTCGGCATTTTCTATATCCGCAGCTTCATCGCCGTCGTCGACGTTGCCCTCGTCATCTTGCTGCAGCGGGCGGCTCAAGTTTAGTGGCACCTCCTCCTCATTTTCGAAAATATCGGGCTCGCTCTCGCTTGTCCCGACATTTACGATATTACTATAGTTTAATTGTCGAGATACCGGGTTCGCACGACCGTCTTCATCGTCAGAAGCAACGTAAAAAGTCTCAGCCCCCGAGTCCGATAGCGCGGGAGTGTCACTTTCGTCCATCAGCAACTCGCGTCTCACTGTAAAAAATTCTGATTTTAAAAAATTATTTCTCTCGCAAAAATGTATTTTCCTCGATAAATTATACTTTTTTTTTTTGTAAAAAAACGAGTCAAATTTTAAAAATCTGTAGAACTTACCTAGCATCTCTTCATAAGCGGTGTTGAGTTGGCTGAAGATACTCATTTGCAGCATACCCATCTCCGCGAGTAATTCACCAGCTATAAAGACAGCTGGTTGCACGTTCCGAAACAATCGCGTATAAAGTCGCACAATTCGACGGAATCCACAGTGCACTAATAAAAAACGCAGTTCTACTTTCAACAATGGATAGGCCATCGTAGGCAGTCGACGCCGCCAAGCGAAGCTACATCTTCGCCGCACTATAGCACTGTTCACACGTAATGCACTCGCGATACGCGCGGTTACCACGATTATCGTACATTATAGATCGTACGTCCGAACTCGCCACTGTCCTCATGGTTACTGAAAGATTCTCCCTGGGATCAAAGTGCATTCTGGGTGGGGATGAACGCCACCTTTGCGTCAGTTATACTTCTTGGAAAAAATATGATAACCGTTACCGTTTTTCGGCATTTTTTGATTGTATAAGCACTCGTTTCTTTTTGCAAAGCTATAGTATTACATCTCGAGTCGCGAATTTGATGACTTATACATTAGCACGTGCAGTACCGATAGCTGTTGCCGTACGAATATTCGCATGCATCGCACCTTCTCAGCCCGCTCTAGAGTCAACTGTCGAAAACTCTTCTTCGAAAACAATTAAGATAACGGGAGGCGTTTGATGATGCGCCTCAACCGTTTTTTCGACTGCATATAGAGTGATAGGTACCCTAATCTTTTGCAGGGGGTGTAGTATTTCGCATAACCGCCATTCGTCGTACATGCACATATGAATACGGCAAGAAATGCATAATGCGATATCATCTCTCTCTCTCTCTCTCTAAACAGATAGTGCGTTTTGGTTGGTAATGATGCAAGTGGATCAACCGCTTTCCGTTGGCCTCGCGGATCTATCGGATGATCATGCGTGGGACCGTTGCTCAAATTTTGCATGCGCGGTGATGCGATCAGCTGATACGTCACCGCGCGCGCGCGCGCGTTTTTTCAGCTCATGCGGCGTGGGCGCTATATCAGCTGATACGTGCCCCCCGTCGCGGCCGCAAATTTTTTCCGTGCGGAGGGTGCAAACGGCTAATGCGCACGCGCGCGCCATTTTACAGCTCATACGCGCGCAGGGGCACGATATCAGCTGATGCGTGCCCCTCACGCGGCCGTAAATTTTTTCAGTGCGGAGCCCGATCAGCTCATACGTGCACCGCCCGTGCGCCCGCCAGCGCGCGCGCGCCGCCGCCGCCGCCGCCGCCGGGGATACCGCTGATCTTTTGGTAAAAATGACATCAGTCAAAACATGCTAATCAGTGTCGAGGATGGATACGCGCTGGAAGCATCCTTTTACGTGTTGCGTGTGTGGCCCTACCGGGTGTGGTAAAACCTTGTTCGTGAAGAGGTTTCTCGCGCAGTTGCCAGTGATTTGTGACGTGCAGTTCCATCGTGTTCTGTTTTATTACGCCGAGTGGCAAGAGGCGTACGCGAGTGAGTTTCAAGCAGCAGCGGACATCGAGTTTCGAGAGGGCCTCCCGCAGCCGAGCGACTATTCGTCCGACAATCACCGAAAAAAATTACTAGTGCTAGATGATCTGATGCGAGAATCTTCCAACGACATCATCCTCGATCTATTCACAAAAGGTAGCCATCATAAAAATATTTCGGTCATATTTATAACGCAAAATATCTTTCACAAAGGAAAATCCCAGCGCGATATCAGTTTGAATACTAAGAACATTGTTTTATTTAAAAATCCGCGCGATTCAACATCTCGCGCGACAAGTTTGTCCAGAGGATCCGAAATTTTTACAAGAAGCCTATCTGGACGCGACTCGCGAACCGCATTCTTATCTCTTTCTCGATCTCTCGCAGGGCTGTTTAGATGAATTCAGATTTCGCTCAGGTATATTTCCGGACGACTGTAACCACTACGCGTACGTACCGAAAATATTCAAGTTCCGTTAAAAAAACGGAGGGCGTGAGCGAATAAAACAAATAGGCGTCTTACGATTATACTTAGTTAAGCGTCAGCAATAGCAAAGTTAACATCGTGTATCAAACGCTTCTCGAAAAAACATCTGAGTTTTTTGGGCACTCTTTGTCATACGAACGGGCGTCAGCGCAAACTTTTGCTCCGGACGGCGGACAAACCGCTCGTCAGATGCATATGCGAGTGCGCGTTGAACGTTTTACGCGGAGTAATGAAGCTCAAGGATACGGAAAAGAGACGATTGAAGAAACATAGACACGTGTTGCACAGATTAATCGGTAAAAAAACAACGCACGGTTGGGAGCACAAAAAACGCATATTGATACAAAACGTTGGCGTCTTTTTGCCGATATTATTAGCGCCTATAATAGGCGCGCTCTTCTCAAAACTTTTCGGCGCACAGCGATAAAATGGAGCGAGCGCGCAAGATGATAATCGTACCCGAGGAAACGCTGCAACGTATGCAGTAGCAGCAGCAGCAAGCTGAAAGTAGTAGCTCGAGTGAAAAAACGATACAGACTTTCGGCGGCGGAGACAAATTGTCCAGGCTCGACACGCAGATGTACGAGATTCTTCACTCGAAAAAAATCACCGATGAACGAGAAAAGTGTCTAAATTATTTGCAAGTGTTGCAACGCTATCTTTTTTTCAAAGACAACGATCGCACCAACGAAGCATTGCACGAGCTCGAGGAGATCGACGAGTCATTTACACCTCTCAGCGAAGAAGTGATACTCAAGAACGTACCTAAAATATATCTCGCCAAAGCGCGTATTTTACTACGACACTGGAGGACAGCGGCACCCGATCGACTCAAGTGGGACAACGCTGGCACAGTGAGCATAGACGGCAGAGTCATCGACCGCTCCAGTATAGCTGAATTATTAAACGATATAGTTCGAAAAAACAAAACAGAGCACGATGTTCCCGTAAGCCGCGTAGAATTTGCAAAATTTATCAAAACCACCGAAACACCAAGCAAGTTGATTAAAAACGCGCAAGTTTTGAAAATAGCGCAAATACTGACTGCACCTATAAATACGGCCAAGCGCCGTCTCGATCGACACACGTAGACGAGAGCATCACCGGCATTGACGCGAAACGCTGCCAAGCAAAAGTGGCTTAAACTCGATATTTAAAATGGCGTACGAAAAACAATATTACGACGCGTCTCGCGAAATGGGTTACGCGGGTGCGCGAAGTTTGATTCACGTCAATAGAAAAGGTAAAACTGTGAGTAATGACAGAGAGAAAGAGAAACATTACGAATTGCTCAGTAATCAAGACGCGTACACGCTTCACCGACCGATCAAACGAATTTTTCCCAGATTACGCTACAACGTCACAAATATCGACGACGTTTGGGAAGGCGATTTAATTCAGCTGACGACGATAAAAGAATACAACGACGGCTACTATTACTTGCTAGCAGTAGTCGACGTCCTCGGTAAAAATGCGTGGATCGAGCCCCTTCGCGATAAGAGCGCAACAGCTGTCGCATCGGCTTTTAAAAAGATTCTCGAGCGCTCCAAAGGTCGAAAGCCGCTGTGTTTACAAACTGACAAAGGTAAGGAATTTGCCGGCACAGCTTTTCAAGACGTACTGAAGAAACACGATATACAGTTTAAAGTGCGCGAAATCCCGATATCAAGGCCGCTGTCGTGGAACGACTCAACAGAACGATTCGAGACCGTATGTGGCGATACTTTACGCATAAAAACACAAAACGTTACATCGATATAGTGCGGAATATTATTCACGCCTACAATCATACACTGCATAGCGGCATCAAGATGAAACCTGCAGACGTCAATCTGTACAATGCCCTCGAAGCTAGAAAGAATTTGGAAAAAAGAGCCCTCAGTCAAAAAGTTAACAAAAATATCGTACGCATCAGTCGCACGAAAAATACCTTTGAGCGCGGTTATGATAAAAATTTTAGCGAAGACATATTTAAAATTTACAGAGTTACGCAGCGTCAACATGTATACACTTATGTTTTGCAAGACTTGAACGACGAGATTATCAACGGTTTTTTCTACACAGAAGAGCTGGGGATCGTGGGTAAAAAACGTCTAGCGGGTGACCAGGAATTCAAGATAGAGAGCGTTATTCGCACAAAGGGCCGTGGTGCCAGCAAACAAGTCCTCGTAAAGTGGGTGGGATATCCGGACAAATTCAATTCGTGGATAAAAGCGAGTGAATTTGAAGAGATACAATGGATAATCAAGATGAGTTTTATATCGTTTTACCAAGTAACAGCAGCATGATGTACTTTGCCGATAACACGACTGCCTGCTTCACCACACACTTGCAACGCGAGGTAAAGTTGCACGGCCAGTGGAGCGTTGGCCTCGCCGAAATTCACCTTCCCTGTACATTTGTACACATTCAAGAGGCCGAGGCGTCTTATATTTTTGAATCCGAGCACGAGAATGAAATCATTCGAGACGTGTGTCATATTCCGAGCGGTGTTTACAAAACTTTGGAGCAGCTCGCCGACGAAATAAACAGATTCAATGATAATTACGCGCATCAGATACTCGAACCGCTGAAATCTCGTAACGGCTACTACGGTATAGGTAGAAAATGCGACTGCGAGCAGTCTCACTCCACAATTTTAAATAAAAAAATTCGACACATATTTGGGTTCGAAGACCCGAGGCACGAGGGTCCACGGATCATCGAGAGCAGTCGACCTGCTTCGCTCGCTCGAGAGATACCCGATCAGCTGTACATTTACACACACATATGCGAGCCGTACACGGTTGGTGACACACAAACGGCTCTCTTACGTCTCGTATCGCTCGACACTTCTAAATATCAATTTGGCTCTAACGTCATGCGTCACTTTGCACCGATTCACAACATACCGCTTCTGTATCACAGCTTCCACGATGTCATTATAGATATAAGAGATCAACGAGGCCGGCGCATTCCATTCGAATACGGAACTTTGACCCTTACACTTCATTTTAGGCAAAATCGCTAAGCAGCCGGCCTATAAAATGAGTCATTATATTCGATATTACGAGGATCAGATAGGTGGCGGCGGTGTGAAAAACATTTTCACCGGTTCATCTTTTCAAATAGGTCGAGGTGTGGGGGCGTGGCTAGGTGGATTATTTCGCAGAATTCTGCCGTACATAGCGAGTGGTGCTAAAGCTGTGGAAAAAGAAGCCGTGCGCGCCGGTTTAAACGTAATTTCAAAGAGGCCGTAAAAACGCGCCCTCGCGAGTCTGGAAAAAAATTGAAGAGGAAGGCGGTTGACAAAATCGCAGATATAATGAAAGGTTCCGGATATAAATCACGTACACGCAAGCGCAGGCGTCAGTCAAAAAAGACACGCGTATCAGTTCGCACGGTCGCAGCGCGCAAGAAAAATAAACACGAGCGTACAGTGAGAAAGAAGCGGCATACAGTGAGAAAGAAGAAACCCAGTTTTAGAAGTGTCGAAGACATATTTGGCCCTAAATAATAATATTGCTTTTTTACACTCCCATTCTTCGGAATGCACGTCCAGCGAGCTGGATCTCTTTTCGCTGCCAGCCACGCAGACATCCATCGAAAACAGTAGCTTTTTACATTACAAGCCTGTGTCTTCGCTCAGCGATGAGGGTGACGCTCCTATAAAATTCGTCATTCCGAGTGCGAGCGAGCATTATTTAGATCTTGCGCACACTATGTTATACATTCAGGCAAGAATTATACCAGCGGATACAGAAGCGGAAAATATCAAAGTTGCGCCGATTAATAATTTTCTGCATTCTATGTTTAATCAAGTCGACGTTTTCTTGAATCAAAAGCTTGTTTCGCCTCCTAATAACGCTTATCTGTACCGAGCGTACATTGAATCGCTGCTGAATTACTCGCCCGCAGCTAAAACATCGCACTTGACAACGACTCTTTGGTACGATGATACACCGGAAGCCTTCGAAGCAGCACCGCAAAATTGAGCCGCAGGCAAAAATCTCGGCTGCGAACAACGACAATATTTCACTCTAGGCGGCAAGACGTTCGATATGATTGGTCATCTGCATTGCGATATATTCAATCAAGACAAGATGTTGCTCAACGGCGTAGAGATGAGAGTTCGTATTACACGTAGCAAGGATGCATTCTGTTTGATGGATGACTCTGACGACGGCAAATTCAGTGTAAGCATTAAGGAAGCGACACTTCTCGTGCGGCGTGTAAAAATCAGTCCGGGCGTTTTACTAGCGCACGCACACGCGTTGGCCAAGACGACAGCCAAGTATCCGATTACGCGTGTCGAGGTCAAGTCGTTTACCATGCACACAGGCATACTG
>UELU01127609.1:0-21104 GCA_900490025.1 Megastigmus dorsalis
ATATATATATATATATATATATAAGTTGCAAATAATATATCACGAAAGATTTTTCACGCGATCTTTAATTTTCTTTTCCAAAGCTTGTACAAGAATAGAAACGGGTCACACAAAAGTTGCATATACAGGCAAATTTAGTCGGTAGAAAAAGGAATTGCAGGTATTTGAGCCGAGGCAAATGTGCGCTTCACACAAGTGCAAAATCCCTTCGAGGAATGCAACGTTTTAGTTCTTCTCGTACTTTCTTACATATCCTTTTCAGTTTCTTTTTCTCTCTATCCACAGACTACTTGCCTTTTACATATATTTTAACACATTCGAAACTTATACTTGTATTATGTGAATAGAGAGAGATTTCACACGGGATATTTCGATATATAAATTATATGATATACCGTGCTTCGAATGAGACTTTTTATCACCTTCTTTACTGCGTTTTGGACATGAATTATTATCACGCAAAGATAACTATTTTGGTAAATAATATTGTTGATCGTATGCTTTAGTTTCTCAAATTAAGTACTAGCACGTTTTCTGTGGATTCTTCTGAATATTCTCACACTTTATCGATTTTCCTATTCCTTTTTCTGCCCTCACCAGATCTCCTTTCCGTGTGTCTGTATTTCTTAAATTTCGATTTTCTAACCATATTGTGACACACGATTGTCTTTTCATTCTAGTTTAACAACTTCCCTACTTTGACGTGACATCAAATTTTAGCTAAAGAACTCGCTTTTTCTTTCCTACATAACACATTTTTATTTTCTGGTTCAGAAATATTCTTTGGCTTTCTGTTGCTTCATATGATGAAAAATTCTCAACAAATTCAAGCTAAGAGATTGGCAAGATCACTATATTGATCCATATATTCAGAGAATGAAAAGTTTTCGGATATACAGAGAATACAGGATTCAACTTCGTAATATATAACCATAAACTATACATGTGTATTTTAATTTAATGAATACATAATTATAGTAAGTCAATATTTTTAAATGTCATTAAGCGAATGAACAGAAATGTATAATTTGAATTAAAATATCTTTTGTCTGTGCATATTTAAAGTAAATGAAATAATAAGAAATGCTATGAAAAACATTATTCAATCTGAATCACTTCGTTCAAAAAGATTACCGCGGTTATATTTAAAAGTATACAGATTCCGAAATACGTGGCTATGATTTTTCCATAGAATAGGTATTCAAATTACATATACGGGAACGGAACCCTCGGTATATTGGTTCTGATTTACAAGGGTATTCCTGAATTACCTTACCTATATACCTTACCTCACCGGCTTTCCTCAATCCATATTATAATTTTATGGAATCAATTTGAATTTATCGCTATAACTATTATAATAATCGATCGTTAATCTCTATTTTTCTTACTGCCGCGAAGCTGACGAAACGTCAATCTCGAATGTTTCCCGCGCGGCAGCAGCCACCGCGGCCCTCCCCGTTACATCGCCCTAATACTTTCCGCACTTCGGCGGCTCTCCCTTATCTTTATCGCATCGAAGGCATAATTTAAATAAATCAAATCTAATCCTCCTTGGCGCGTATATATTTTCCAGCTCTTCTTTCTCTCTCCTCTCCCCCGGTTTTAGTACTCGTTTCCTCCATGCATCGCTATATAGGAATGCTCTGGTGTCTCTCGCGAGCAAGAAAGAGAGAGAGAGAGTGTGGCACTCGGTTCCCTCTCCGGAGGAAAATGTGCACTTTTGTATTCCCAGCGCGCAAGTCGCGCCGCCGCCGCCGCCGCCTCCACCCCGAAACACGTCTACTCCTTCTCCTTCTCCTCGCGTGCGCGCTTCTTTTTCGCCGTCGCGCTTTAAAATCCGGCGCGATTGAGATTCACCGAGGCGCCGCTATAATCGAGTGCCTTGCTTCTTCGGCGGCGGGGAGAATCTAGAGCGGAGGCGATGAAGAATATTCAAGTTTTCTTTCTTCTCTGCCGCTACCGCTGCAGCTGCAGCTGCTGGCTGTGTCTTGTTTTTTTCTTTATTTCTTCCCTTCCTTCTTCGTGCTATTCTCTCTCTCTCTCTCTCTCTCTCTCCCCTTTTTTCTTATTATTTTCCGCTCTCGGGGCTTTTTGCTCTTTCATTTTGTTGCCGGTCTCGCGACGACTGAGAAGTGCTCCACCTCCTCCTCCTCCTCCTACTTCTGGTCAGTATACTTTGTCCGACGGTGTTGAGCCGGTTTCGTATATACAAATCCTGCGCTGCATCGACAATTGTCTCTCCTCTCTCTCTCTCTCTCGCTCTCGAGGGGGTGGATATCGATTGCGGTGGCGCGCCCGGGTGCCGATTTCTCCGCTGTGGCGGCCCTGTACCCACCCGCGATTTAATCGAATAAATGTGCAAACTTGAGTGGGCGAGCAGTTATGCAGATTCGATCTTTGCCGGGGCAGGTTAGAATATCAGATTTTATCGAGTGGCGATGATGTCATTAGCATGCAATTAAAAGTTTTGCGGATTATTTAAAAATATGCACCGAGTTCGCCCTGGGAATCACCCAGATTAATTGCTCTGGAGGTGATTTTGGCCCCCCATAATGGGAAGCTTAATTACCGCAACTGTACGAAAAACGAGTGGTCCAAAACAAATCAGCTGTCTTAAAATTCAACGTAGATGATGTTTATGTAAACATGAGTGAAACATGCAATACAAGTAGAATAGATCTGATTATAGTCAGACGTGGCTGTATTAATCTTCCAAGTTCGATAAGGTAAATCTCAGTGTTCATAGGCTCGAGGCATCTTATTCTGTTTTGGAAATTGCTTATTGTTTCGTAACCTGTAAAATAATACCATTTATTCCTTTTTTTTAAAGATTTTTTTTTCTTCGCGTATACCTATTTAAACGCATTAGGAATGACTCAATTATTTGTTTCCGTAACTACTTTATTACTACTACATTAGAGAGTGTAGCGTTTTACTGTTGGCCCCCAGAAATCATTGTATAACAAGCAAAGTATAAGGATAATAAAGCTCGCCACGCGGAAATTTCAATGGAAAATCAGTAATTTATGGTAAGCATAAGATTAATTTAAATAGGATTAGCCGCGTTTTATTAACGGAGTCATAATACGATGTGTTTGTGTTTGTAAGTGCCGCATCCCTTTGCTTGAGTGGGTAAAACGATTTCTCCGAACCAGGTAGAGGCTTAAAAACTTCTAACTAAACTTCGTAATCACCCTGTATACAGTCTCGTTATATACGAGTTTCGAGGAGGCTCACTGCTTTTCTTGAGGAAAGAGGCGATAAGCTCTGGGAATAGCTTATATTTACATTTCCCAAGTTTTCTAGTTTGTTATGCCTATCCCGGCCGGCTATTTAAAGACTTTAAAACGCGACCACCCAGTGTGCTTTAAACGGCTTCCTTCACTGACAAACGATATTTTTAATCATTTTTCGTAAACAATACACAGGTAGTTTCACGCGGTTGAATGAATTTTTATAAATGTTAAGCATCTTTTTTTATTATTAATCGCAGTTTGTAAATAATTTAGTCCTTCTCAAGTGTATTAAATCCTGTACATTTTTACATTTCTTTTGTTTATTTAAATAATATGAAAAGAACTTATGTTGTACCTGATCGATTGAAAGTGAACATAATAATAATTTTAAGCACGATTTTACATGACGTATTTAACCGGAAGAAAGAAAAAACTTTTCTAAAGTAACTTAAAGATTAAAATAAATGGTAACAATAATTACTTTGTTGCAGTTAACAGTTCTTTAAACTTTTGTCATTCATTTTGTATTTCCCCTAAAAGATGAAAAGCCTTATGAAAATAATACTTGACCCTATTACCCACAAAACGATTTTATTCTAAGTGTTCTTTTATATATTATCTAAATAACTTGTACATTATATATCGTAATCGCGTAAATGCTGGAAAATTTCTACACAAGCAAGCATTGAAAGGCGAATCTCGGCATTCAAAAAATCCGGATGAAAATCAAGAATTTGTTTTCCCAGCAGTAGCAGCAGCAAGCACAGCTGAACAAAGCTCGGGCAATCGGTGAATGGAAGTGACGAGAGAGCCAAGACGGACCCGTACATAAAGTCGCCTCTCTCTCGCGCGCGAAAAAAATGCCGTTAACGCTAGCCGAGAGAGAGAGAGAGAGAGAGAGAGAGAGAGAGAGAGAGAGAGAGAGCGAGCCGGCGGGAATAAAGTGCAACGGAAGCACGCGTCAATGGGTGCTCATCCATCTGGAAGAATGGGCCGCGAGCGAGCGAGAAAAAATTGTATATAAGAAAGGGAGAAAGGGGAAGGATGGGATGGGTGGGGGCGGCGGCAATTGCACGAGACAGCTTGCGAGCCATTTATTCGGCCGCTACACACCGGCGACGTCGTGCAAGGCTCCACGCAGTGCGGGTTGCGCGCGGGCGGGAGCTTTAACGGCCCCGACGGCCTGGAAAACGGCCCCGGCTCGTTTCGACGGCGCACTGCGCATTCATAACGAGACTCCTCTATCTCTCTTGCCTGGAAGCGCGGAGCAAGAGAGAGAGAGAGAGAGAGAGAGAGACTGGAGTCAGAGTATCGACATCTGATACATTGGAATTTTCCGAGTGCCACGCGAGAAAGAGTGAGTGCTCATTGGGTGCGCAATTTAAAGGTTACGTGTGCGCCGTCTGTGAGATTGTTTTATATGCCTCGAGGCCGGATGAGCTTCAGTGACGACTTTGATTATGTTCGGTTGGCAGGAGGAATTGGTCAGCAAAGAAAGGGCGGAAAATATTGGTATTAATTTCAGGAATCTGTTGAAGTATATTGCAGTCTATAAAATGTATATGAAATGCGAAAATGTAAAAGATTTAAACGAGGTACATTCTCAGGTTAGCGTAGTGATGCAGAAGTTTCGTGTCTTATTTTGGTAGTCTGAGTTAAAAAATCAAGTCGAATTTTTTCTCCTTTTCAGCTGAATTTCAAAGGATGCAGCAGTTAGAATATGAAGTAGATAAAGGGGGGTTGTTGCAACGTCATTAATGTTAAACTAAATCTATAAATAACAAATTACAAAAACCGATCCTCAACGTATTAAGTTCATTTTGGCCATGAAAAGAAATCCTTTGAAATCGGACATCATGCTGATAGTTTCAAATAAAAATCGGTATACGGGGATTTTCGAAAACGTTGATTAAAAATCCATCTTGTAGATTGAAAACATTAATTTTTCTATATCACACAACTTCCCTATTGTAGAAAGAAACCTCTAAATTTACTCTTTAAATAATCCTCGTGCAAATTTGAATCATTTTACACGCAAGCTCGATGTAACCGATTGTAATGAACCCACTTTCCGAATCATTACCAAGTATAAGTTTGTTCATAATGTATTAATTACAGCGATTCACGTCTATATGAACAATTTTGGAAAATTTATACGCGAGAATTAGTTCGAATTCGTTTGCCACGTATATACGCGCCGCGTACATTTTCATTTATCGCAGCAGCAGTGCTCGCATTTAACTCCAGAAAACAATATTCGCAGGCACGTAAAGCTCATTATTCACAGCAGCCCTTCGATATACAATCGAATTACCGACATAACATGCCAGCAAAAGAAGTCGCAATCTCGTTGTGTCCCCTTATATGCTTTTCATCCATCTATACAAAATTCAAGGGAAAGCAAGTTTCGATTGCCGGGCGCCGCGCAGCCGCTAACTCATTACAAACTACCTGGCAAGTACGACGGAACTTAGATAGCGTATCAAGCCAAATCGAGTGTATCAAAGAGAGTCATCTCTCCGCTCCCTCTCTCTATCTCTCTCACTCTCTCTCTCTCTCTCTCTTTCTCTCTGGTAACACGCGGCAGGAGCAGCAGCAGCAGTAGCACGACTTAATCGTGCGCGCTTATCAAGGAAATTAACGAGTCGCACATGAGAGCGGCGTTCGCGCGCGTGCTTCTCTCTCTCTCCCTCCCTCTCTCTCTCTCTCTCTCTCTCTCTCTCTCACGACGGTCTAGATTAAGATCGGCTGCGCACACGAGCGATTAAGCGTCGCGTCCCTCTACCGGATGCAGGCACAAAACGTACGTATATATATAGAGCACATATAGCGGTGGCTTGGACGTTGAGAAAAGCGCGCATGGCTCGTTCTCTCTACT
Organism: Megastigmus dorsalis; assembly: GCA_900490025.1. Lineage (NCBI taxonomy): Eukaryota > Metazoa > Arthropoda > Insecta > Hymenoptera > Megastigmidae > Megastigmus > Megastigmus dorsalis. The sequence goes on from UELU01127609.1 coordinate 6,118, forward strand.
TGATTATATTGCCCCGTGTGCTGCGCCGCGGCAGTAGCGATTAATGATTCGGTGCGGTTTAACCGTTATACAGCTGCTGCCACGACGTCGAGCGCTCTGTGGTTAATTTCATACCGAGAGAGAGAGAGAGAGAGAGAGAGAGAGAGAGAGAGAGAGAGAGCCCCGATGGCGATGTATAACCCCCCCGAGTGCATCGAGCATTTAGAGGTGGATGCGTGCAGTGTGTGTGTGTGTGCGCGTGTGTGTGTGGAGGGAAACTCTGAATTGCAAATTCAATGAAGGAGTCGTTTATAAGGAGCATCCTGATTAGACAATGAGATGTGCTTTTGATTAAGACACTGTGCTATATAGGGATGCCGGGAGGGGGGAAGAAGAAACACTGGTTTTGCATCGATTCGACGGGTTAAACTTGTTTAAGTTGAATATTGAAGTGTTTGGTTGTGGAAATTACATGCAAATTAATTATAATGCTAGTGGCTTTTTGAGATTTAGTTTCGTGATCAAATTGAAATGGAATCTAAGGGTTTGGTATATATATATATATAATCACTACGATTGTGGTTTTCCATATCTCACTTTCCGCTATACATGAATTGGTTTCATTTTATTCCTTCTATGCTGCAATCATGAAAATGTGTTTGTCACGTGTAACACATTTTCATGATTGCAGCATAGAAGGAATAGAATGAAACCAATTCGTTTATAGCGGAAAATGAGATATGGAAAACCACAATCGTAGTGATTTCATAGCATTACACTGAGCAATTGATAAAGTACATTTCTATTAGCTTAAAACAGCACTTTTCCATTACAATTTTGATATTTTATTCTTATCATAATCATGCTGTAATGAGAAGATACTTTTAAAATGTACTTCATAAATATATAAAACTTGGATATTATTATTAATATGGATTTCCAACCTATTTCAAGTATAACATTTTATGAAAGTTATAATTCGTTTGTAAGTGCAAATTACCTTAGTAGTTCCAAAATTGTTCGTAACTGTGTACGTACTTACTGCAGATCAAACTTTTACATGGCAATAACGCTGCAAGTCAGCTTCGCAGTGTGTTTGTAGTAATGTTAAGTGCACACATGTCCATCAGGCTAAGCAACTAAATATACTATTATATATATATAGAATCACGCACCTTTCAAGGATGTTTAGTTAACTTTGACAGTTTAAATTTTACCGATTACAATGTATTTACATTATACACGATATAAATCAATACAAGTGACGATAGACAATTGATAATAAGCAGTGTGCCATGCTATTAGTAAAATTGACGACAGAGTTTAAAAAAAAAAATAAACAAATGCACATCGCATAAAATCCAGCGATCTTACGTTAACGTATGCTCCTCCTACTAACCCATGGGACAAGGAAAGTTTCAGTTTAGGCAAATGTTTACCGGGGCTCCTCTTTCGCAAATCCTAAACTCTCCAAGTCGAATTACCCATTTTCGAACTTTTCACATCTAAGAAAGTAGCTGCATCTGGTCGCAGCACGAGCTCCAAGTCAAAGTCAAAGTTATCGGGGAAAATTTTCCACGTCTTCTCTCGAATTCGTTTTGCGAAAGCGCACCGAATTACCTGTAATACCCAATATATATATCGGGGCTAAGCAGGTCAGCAGCAACGGGGGTAGGAAAATCGGACAGGATTGATACGCTTTATGAAGTAATATTTCGCGCCACTTGGCAGCCACAGCCTGAGTAATAAGGCCATCGGCGGACATTGAGACCCACTCGCTCGCGGGGCACACGCTCTCACTGGTTAATGCGCGATCTGATAAATCAATCACGCAGACCCATAAAATATCGGATCTCACTCTCTCTCTCTCTCTCTCTCTCTCTCTCTCTCTCTCTCTCTCTCTTTCTCTCTCCGCGTATATAAAAGAATTGTGTGCGGAACTCCTTTAGCGGGTGGGTATATAGGGTCGCTCTCCCCTTAGGCCGGAAACGCTGAGGTTTCGCCACATCATTTACCGGATGGAACGGGAGCTACTGCTCGGGAAGGCGCGTGTGTGTGCGCGGCCGAAGCCTTCCGCAAACTGTATATACCGCACCTTGCCAACCTCGTCCAGCCCCTCGTCGATCCCTTATGCTCCCTCGGAAATCCGCTCACGTATAGCCCACGCCGTGGTTTCCTACTGCTGCTGCTGCTGCTGCTGCTGCTGCTGGGACGAGCGGAGAGAGGCGACTCGCTCTCCCATCAGGCCTGTAATTTTGTAATCGTATACGCGCGCGTATTCCCGGTAACGCTACACCGGGGTCTCTTCTACAAACGTTCTCGGATGACTCGTTCGCCCCCTGGACCAACCACCTGCAGGACTTTTCTTTTATATACACCGGTGTGCTCTTATACCTTTTTTTTTTTTGCGTCCACATGCGGCTACTGCTGAATCGTACCTTCTTGACAAAGGGGTAAAACTCTGGAAAGTTTTATTTGTCTCAAAGCCTGTATTTTCGATTTTGATTCGGGGCTTTTGTATAGGAATAACTTTTCATTGCGGCCGCTCGTTCAACCCCATTGTACAGTCGGCGCATCTTTCGTTTGTTACCGTACCACTTGGGCAAAGCCAATTTTAGTTATTACGCTTTTGGCCACATGGACCCACCGCAGTGATTGCATCTGCGCCCCGCCGCGGAATCTGCCTCACTTGCAAAAGTGCTTATTACCGTTAACAAGTTGCAGATAGAAATTCCAGTCCTCATAAATAGTAACTACTTTTGAATAATATGCAGCGCGGGTAATGGGGGCGAATAGTTCGGAGGGAGGTCAGGAGTAGCCGCGGCTGTAGCGACAGTTTGCCACTGAATTATTATGCACGAAGTTAAATAAATGAATATAGCTTTTATTTATCGTGTATAATTGAGTAAATGTATTGTTTATACGTCCGGCTGAACTGTGTACCGCGTTTAGTACACAATGATTGTTTACGATGACTTTGGTATGTGTATGCGAAATGCTGTTGATAAATTGTTAATGTATTTTAAATATGTGGAATAATATAATAACATAAATTTGTTATAATAATTTTTGTTAGATATTTTGTAAATGGAAAAGACTGTACGTGGATTTTGAACTCTTCTGTCTAGCAGAAGAATTATGAAATCTTTTTAAATTAGAGTGTCCTTCCCGTTCTTTACAGTAGTATAATATTCAAACGGTGCATAAGTAAAATGTAAAATGTATAACGCCCTGCACATCAATTCTACTTTGTGAAACATAAGTGTAAAAGATCTTTTTTGGTAAAAAGGATCAAGAAGTTTATTATTTGATAAAACCCACATATTTTGGGATTAAATCAAATTTCATTTTGAATCCGTTAAATGTAGAATTACCTAAAAAGAAATTTATTTTCTAAAGTAAATGGAACATGTATATCGTCTAAATGTCACTTTCTGTAGTTCATAATATTTGATAGTTTTTACTTTTTCAAAATCTCAGACCGTTGAGCTCATAATGCAATTAAAAATTCGTTGAAATCGTAATTCCCAAGCTGCGAATATTTATTTATTAAACAAGATGAATAATTTTAATTAACTTTAACTCATGATTGCTTTAGCGTTTTTAAATCACATTTTCATGCTACGTGTTCCATATTCATTGCAGCGAGTTACATATTTAAGGATTAATTTAAGCTTCGCCGAAGAAATTGTTTTTAATTAAATCTTATTCAATGCGTTTAAAATTAATGAAGCCCTTGTTTTTTTTTACCCGAATAATTGTTACGAGTATTAATCTTTAAAATTAAAGCATACGCATGAAATATATAATCAATGAATAATAAAAACATGATACGATAGGACTGCAACAGGACGTGGAAGAATATATATACCAAGCGCGCATTAGCCAGGGAAAAATAGCTGCTAATTTTGTACTAATTTTATCCAAAAACATTTTGTACCGTAAAACAACCCTAAATTTCAGCTTCATTTAGCATTAACCCAGATTATAGTCTGTAAGCCGATACAGTATGGCATTAGCAATATTTGTTCGCTAAAATAATAAACGTTATAACAATCTATGGCTTGTAACAACTAAACATTAAGTTATAAACAAAAATTTTAATCTAATCTCTTCGGAGCTCCTCTGCACGTTGTATGCAGATTAAAAGAAAAAAAAAAGAAAAAGAAGAGAAAATTCGCACACAAGAAAAATACATAGCTCGCTCATATCCACGTTTACGCGATATCTCCGCATATATTCCCATGATTTCCAAGACAAGCGCATGATTCGGGCAGAGAGCCTCGAGTGTACGCACACCCAAATCCCCGCAACCTCTCCCTTACAGCCATGCAACACCTTTCTTTATGCGCCATGCGGCAACCGTAGACTTCTTATATACAGATATACTCCAGAGCCATAAGCATAGCTGGGCTGCTGGCACACGATGCAAGAAGCTCCAAATCTGAATTTATTCTTATTTAAAATGGAAAAGTTTCGCGCCAACAGCCGCATACAGGGGGCATACGTATGCGGCGAGTCTGCGAAACACGTAATTTAGTTTCCCCGGCGATCGCCGCAAGCGCGCACCGCGCGCGTAGGATCTAGCTGCTGCGTTCGCGAGCGCGCGTTTCACATCCTCCTTCCTTCCTTCCTCCGCTCTATACATACACACTGTATACGTAGTGCAGACGACCAAGCGAGCTGTGCTGCAAGCAGAGAGACAGGGACAGGAAATGTTCTCTCGTAGCTCCACTCCGCACAGTTGCCCTATGAGTATTCGCATTTCTGATTTTCGCCATCTGCTACGCTTTCGGACGCGCATACAGCCACCGCCGCCGCCACCGCGGTCCTGTGAAAATTGTCCCGAGGCTATGAGCCAACCGAGCGAAATCCCCTGATACACGAGGGACGTCGATTCTCTCTTGCTCCTTCTACTCTCCTATTCTTTGTCTTTTTTTTTCTTCTTCTTCTTTTGTTGTTGGGTTTAACGGAAATAGGGGAATGACGGGGCATGCGCTTGTATACATATTCCACGAAAGTTTTGCAGTTAAATTGGCTATATCGCGAAGGAACTTCTGATCGAATGGAGCCAAATATTTAGTGCGGTTTAATGGGAATTTTATCGCTCATGTGTGGAATATATCGCTCTCTCTGTGCTGTAATCGCAGAGTCTATTTACTTTTATGCTATATACAGTGGATGAACTTTTAAGAAATGAAAAGTATAAAAAGAAGTTTTTTAGTGCACCTGTTATATATGTTGTAGAGATTAATCTGTACAAGGTTCCATTACAGAATTTATTCAACAGAATCGAATAACATTTTATCTATGATAACATAAGAACATTGCTCAAAACATCCCAAGTTCAAATGAAATAGAGGAAAGAGCGATGCACGCGATAAGAATTAACCTCTGTGCATCATAGCAATATAGTTTAGTGCTAATTCAATCACAGAATTATAAAAGTGGAAAACATTACTTAACTTATAAATATATAAATCAAATTACATATATGCACCCGGTAATGTTTATTAAAACTAATGTAGTTTTTCTAGTCTTGGTAGTATGTGATTCAATCACAAACACTATACTGATTCCTGCGAGGAAATTCTTCTACGTGTATAACATCTTGTAAATCACGGCGCGATGCTAAAAAAAAAAGAAATTTCATGTAGCCCCGTTTTGTATTGAATGCTCGCGAGAGTGTCTCGGGAAATTCGGCAGCTGTACGTGTAAGTTTTTTCTAACAAAACCGTGTTCGACACATTTTCTTCTTGTTTCCCCTTTGTTTACTTTCTTCTCACGTTTTTTCCTGCGTTACGTTTTCCAACTCCCACTCCCTTTTTTTCTCTCTCTCTCTCTCCGCGTTCGTTTGTGGAAACGCGCGCTTGAACATTCGGCGATGCAGAGCGAGAGAGAGAGAGAGCAGTTCCGGCGAAGCCAATCAGCAATCAGTTCATTGCACTTACAACTTCGGACCCCTCGAGATATATATAAATTTCTAAAGATTTATATATACATGAATCCATGTATATATTTATAATAAATAGATAAATGTACACGGAGCAAAAGGATGTAGCAATAATTATGATGAATATACGAAAAATTACTATGTTGCGTACCAAAGCTGTGATATACTCATTTTATGGAGATTTTTCTTATGTTTATAACAAAAATTACTATTCAACATAGCAATTTTTATAGAAATTTATAGCCAAAATTACTATGTCCATAGTAATATTTGTTATGAATATAAGAAAAATCTCCATAAAATGAGTATATCACAGCTTTGGTACGCAACATAGTAATTTTTCGTATATTCATCATAAATATTGCTACATCCTTTTTCTCCGTGTATGGATTTGTAAATCTTTGTAAATGTCGTCCGGCATGATTAAATTTACATGACTAAAATTTTCGAACTTTCCGTGAAATACCATTTTCTCTAATCCATTTTCATTTAAGTATATTAGATTTTCCGAAAAGGGCAAAAATCCTCATCCTCTTAGCCACTCTGTAAATATTACTCGTGCAGTACGCGAGAAATGAGTATGGGAGCAAGCGCTTCTTTTATTAAATGAAGTTGGTGGATAAAAAGGCCAAGCAAAAGTGTAAAGCTCTTCCGAAATTCACTTTGCACGAGAGAGCGCCAAAAGCCGCAGGGAGATTTTCAAATATCGCGCGAAAATCTCGCGTTGTCGCCCCCTAGCATCACGAGCACAGTAGCAGTGGTCCTGTGCGCGCTCAAACTCCGCCACCGTTGTGAGCTAGAAAGGGAATGGCAAACAGAATGTCGAGAAAAGAAGGCAAAAGGAAGTAAATAGAATGCATATAGGAGGTATAGCTCCGGGAATAAATAGGAAATAGGGGTAGCGAGAAGCTGGAGTGTATGCAGGACACGGTGATATATATATATATATGTATCCAGAGATGCGCTCTAAATATTATTAGTTGCGGTTATTAATAAAATCAGTAGTAAAATAGATGATAAAATTATAAAATAACTTGCAATTCAGCAAGTTTCTGAATGCATTTTAAACCAGAAAGGAAAAGCAGCTTTTATAAATTATTCTACTCTACAATTGTTTAACAGATATACAATAGGATGATATGTATAGGTTGTCTGAACGTACTCAGGACGTATCTACTTACGCACACGCAGAAGTTACATACTAATAAAAAAAATATCGAACAACTTATTATCTTCGATATGAAATTAAATAAGCTGTTTAGTCTAGAAAATACACGAATATACGAAAATATATGAATCGCGTCTACCATTTCTCCCACAATTTTTCATTTTTGGTCACGTATATACACCTCCGCTCGTCGGCATCGTCCCTGCACATTGCGGCAAAAGGTTATCCAAAATACAGCAACGCGTATAATGTATAGGAGGATAGAAAGAAAAATACTAAAGAGTTACTGCGGTGCAGCGGTGACCGTTCACAGCATCCGCATTTCTATATATATACATTTCTTCGGTGTCTGGCGCGAAGTTATACACTTGCGAAATTGTGCATGAATCGTGGGGATCCGGGGCTTTGCCTCGGTGAAGTGGCCTTCGCTATGTCGTTGCCGGTGCCGCGAAGATGAAAGCAATGCACGACGTAAGCAAACTCACGCCACTGACACCGAGTCTTTTATCCTTTATATTCGAGGTGGATATACTACTGAGGGAAAAGAAAAAATTGTGTGAATGATGTGCGTGGCGCTTGGGTCTAGTTGAGGTGAGAAATAAGAAGTTTCGAAATGATGCGGTGAGAGAAATAATACGAAAGCGTTACTTTTCTTTTTAATTGTAAAAATTCGAATCCAACGAGCAATACCTGAAGCTTACGTATAACAAACCTAAGTTATCTAATTTTTTAGTATACAACTTTATATTCACTTTTATTCTATGCACGTATTCGGAATCATATTGAAATAATAATATTGTTTATTTTCTTTATTAATCTCGAGATCTCATAACGCACAGTCGATACATAATTGATTGAAAATATTTAAAAACTTAATAATGCATACGCTGCGGGATCCTATGGGGCAATAGGAGAATTAATAAAGCGACCGCCACAGCTCGCAACCAGTACGCAATAGCTCGCGCTGTGATAACCACTGCTCCTTTATGACTGAAAATGAACTTTTTCAATTAAAATTTTTTCAATAGCTGCTCAGGCGAGGAAACAAAAAAAATACACATTGGAAAAAAGATGAGAAAGTTTCAATAAACTTTTTTATAACTAAATCAATTTAACAGGTTAGCGGATCAAACGCGATTCGCGTGTGAATTGGTTATCCCGCGCGGGAGACTACGCAATCGCGATTTAGCATCACGATGTATAGCGGGAATAATCGAAAATTGTATTATCAAATATATGTAACAAATATAATTATTTTAATTGGAGCTGTATGCCGCGTTTAAAAATTGAGCCGATAGCTGCATAAATTGAATCCAAAGAATATTTATTATAAATCACACACACTTGTGTGATATAATTGAAACAAAAATTGATATACGGGAATTCGTGAAGTGTGGCATTGATTGATTGAGTCCCCCGTCCTTCTTCATTTATTTATAAGCAATTGCATCCAGAAATTATTTCATGCGCGCGTGTTACATATATACACAATCTGTTTTAATTTTTCACGTAGACTGTAAAAAATATGAATTTTGCATTTGTCAGCCGATCATTGGCGATACAACTCAAACGCAAATCTATCTGACAATGTATAAATCTTGATAAAGACAGGTACTAAATGCTACGTATAAATAATTCACAAAATCATATAAAATCTAATTTTGAATCGCATAAAAACAAATCGCTCCGATTCTCGCATATACTTCAAATACCTTCATAAATGCTCCAATTAGCATAGTAATAGCACGGGACTCGAATAATATACACTCCGTCATATTGAAAAGCGACGGGGTTATTCTACATCTATGGAGTGTGCACTTGAAAATTTTATATTCCTTTCGACTGAATGGAAACAGAATCATGCACTGCAGCGATCATCGTAATCCGCGTATATATATAAGCTCAGCTTTTGTTTCGCGCCGAAAGAGGGGCGATAGAGTAAGAGAGAGAGAACCTTCAGCCGGAAATAAAATTTAAAACTGCGCGTGCCATTAGTTTTCCACGCCGATTCCGCGATTTAACCCGGCGTCTATATATAGATCATCCCGTGAAATTGAATAAGTTTAGCTTTTAAATTTTGGAAAGTCAAAGTATACATACACACATGTATATATATATATAAATATATATATTATAGGTGTGCGTGTGACACACAACGTGTTCAACGATAGAAAAGAGCGCGTCGCTTTCAGTTTACTGCCGGGACACACCACAATCTCTATATATACGGTATTTGTATATATATATCCGTTCATCCTCTTTCCCTCGCATGCTCCGCTAACCTCTTCGGTATATTCTTCAAGCTCTCGCATCGGAAAGCATATTTCTGGGCAAAGCGAATCTTTTTACCTGCATGCGCGCCACGGTAAAATTGCTTTATACGCAACGCACAAAGAGATCGTACTGCCCGTTACGGGGGCGAGCCAAGCATCGCGGAACACTTTTATTATTTTTTTTTTCTCATTTCTCTCTCTCTCTCTCTCTCTCTCTCTCACGTTTTGTGTGTGTGTATCGACTATAGGTACGCGTGAATGCACGTATAGGGGCTCTCGCGCCCGTTGCCAGTTCGCTTTTATTGTCTCTATTTATATGCTTCAGGGCCTCTATGTATCCACTCTTCGTGCTTCCCTTGACAGTTTTTTTTTAAATCTGGCGAAATATGTGGTTTTCCTTCCTCTTCTTGTCCAGGTTGTATATTTCGGTCTTTTCATGGATCGTGACAAAAAAAGAGGAGAGAGAAGGGGAAGGGGGTGGTGAGCGGTTGCTATTGACTATTGCAAGGGATCGACGAAAATGTTACACCCATAGATTCGGATTCCGACAGTTCAAAAGGGGGACAATTCTTTATTTGACCGTGTATACACGCCATTTGTTGAAGTATAAAACGCACACAATTCATAAAGTTTGACGATGATCGCGGCGCAAACGGACACGCACACGTGGCCATAAAGAAGAATTTATTATTATTCTTAACATGTGACCCCTATACCATTAATGTGCTCTCATCGTATACTAAACGATTTATTTGCCCTTTTTTTTTGTGCGCATTTCCACTGCTATAAATATCACGTGCAACTTTTAAAATGTTATAAATCGTTGAGGGCATGTATACAAGCATCTAGTTGAAAACGGTCATGATGTTAGATTTAGAAGTATTTACGACTGTATATTTAGTTGGTGCAATGATTGCTGAACGTTATCGTTTGATTAGTTTACATTCGGACCGGTCAAACTCATCAATCTCTAGCCATGGGAAATTGTGCGCTCCTATCGTACAATATTATCATGTTGCCCTATTGGATGGAGCCATTCATTTTGCCACTAAACGGCGCGTGTGCAAGGCAAAGTGCTCAACCAATCAAGATTCGCGATACGCGCTTTATGGCAAGCTAAACAATGTCTATGTACCGAATCATGCTATTGCATTGCCCATATTCTAGGTTGAATTTTACTTTGCATACAGAACTGCGGTAGTTAGCTTGCATAAAATGACGCAATTATAATGATTCGCGTCAAATCCTTCATCATCAAAATAGTTTTACGACCCCATGGAACGTCGTAAATTGCGTTAACACCGAAATAACCAAATAACCCATGGAATGTCGTAAATTGCGTTGACACCGAAAATTATCCGTCATAAATTATTTGGCACCGAGAAAATTCAGCAGGCAAATCAAAGTGTGAAGCACAATCCAGACAAGCGGCTGAACTCGCGTAAGAGCAAAATTCTGATGACGTAAGTCTCTCGCGAAAATCAGCATAGCACCGCTTCGTTACCCTCGCGTTCAATCAAATCAAAGACTGCAGCAACGCGCCAGTTTCACACCCGTTCCTCCCTCGACCCGCGTCGAAAACCAATAATTTTTTTTGTGTGACGACCCAATTTCCGCGAGCGTGACGCGAGTCGGTGAAATAGCAGCTATAAACGCACCACGCAACGTACGCTGCTGCACACGCGTCAAGTACACAGAAACGTCGCGTTGCTTCATTGGGTCGAGCGCGTGAAAAGTCAATTGCTGCTGCTGATCGACTCGAAAAGGCGCACGATTTTTTTTTTCTTTGCTGGTCTCCTCGCGATTGATTGCGTTCGCCGCTAATGAGTCCGACATCACCTTAATCGATGCTCTCGAATAAGAATCTGGATAACTTCAGTTTCTTGGCTCGTGCAAGCACCTTGGTTTTCTCTTCGCTTCTTCGTTTACTTTCTTTCTTTCTAGCTTTAGGTAACTCGTACTTACTCGCTGTAAGTGGGAATTCCAGGGAGTCTTGATTCCCGGTTAATTTTTCTGCTATTATTTCGGACCATTAGAGATAGGAGAATCACTTATCGATGATTGGCTATAACAAGTTTTCAATTGTATTCGGTCCAATTCGAAGAAACATTTGTAACCCTGTATCCATAGTAAATTGATAACGGCATAACGAAACCGAGATGTTCCATCGGTGAAGTTTGAAAATTATTACATCCAGTATATCTGTACATGCGTATACGTTATCCTGACCTCGCGAGCACATCGAAGCGAATAACGCGGATTTCGTGTTCCTCTCGTATACACACACGCGCGCGTATCGACAGTTTAACAATTGAACTTTGAGAATAATGCCTTCGAATTTCTGATAGATCTAATAATTCCCGAAAGACGATCACATGCCCGATCCTGCAAACACACATCAATCTCGTCCATTTTCCTCTCGCGATTCACCAAACACACACAGACACTGAGAGAGAGAGAGAGAGAAAGAGAGAGATAGACATATGAGATTGCCAAGGTACAGATGGACCGAAAACGCATCGGTCCAAAATCCCTCAACCGCTCGCCCAGTTGACAGATGAACAATTTCGCGATCCCACGCACACAGGGCACACGTACACATAACCCATGTCGCGCGTTTGAAAACAACCAGTTGTCGTACTCTCGCTCCCCCGCACAACGCATGTATGTGTACGTCTGCGCAGCCTGTGCAGTGTAGTTCGAGCGATTCCGCGCCTTCCCGGGCCTCTGCTGCACGTCATTCCGCCCTCTCTACGCATTAAACATATATATGTATATACTGTTCGCCGCCTTCCTGGCCGCCGCTTCCGCAAACTGTAAATACCGTTCGCCTAAATCAAATTGCCCAAATCCCCTCGTACGAATTCGCTTTACGATGATGCGATTTTCAGTTCTGTTTGCCAGCGTATAGGCCCCGCGTGTGCGCGCGTTTAGTCCGGAGCCTGTGTGTGTGTGTGTGTGTGTGTGTGTGTGTGTCCAGGCCACGAGGACGGTTGTATATAGTTCGCGCTCGATTAATGGCTCGCACGAGTATTTTCAAAGATTGATCGATCGCGCGCGGCTATATGTATATATATATATATATATGCCTGTGCCTATCGTGCGGTTTATTTGAAAAATTGAATTTTGTCCAAGTGCGCGATCGAAGTGGGTATATAGTATGCGCGCAGTTTATATGCGCCTGGCGCGGTGATAATGCGAAATCGCGGAGTGCACAGAGGCACCGCGCGAGATATATATTATCGCGTTGACAAATCGTGATAGCTTGACATTTTGGAAATTTCCCGAGCTCCGCGTTATATTGCATATAGCCTGAATATGTCTCACCCGCGAAGCTGTAGCAGGATTTAATGATTTTGATGCATGGCCGGGGAATTTATTTTGCCGCGAGTGCGTGTATTGTGTATCGTTGTCTGTATACATGTACGAAAGGGTTATTGCGGGTGGATATGCTATATACAAGCAATTTTCGGTCTTATTATTATTTTACTTTGTTTAATGTCTATTCCGCTGCACTTCGCTGTTTGTTGTGCGAAAAGTTATTTCCAAAGAGATTTTCCATGTTTGGGTAATGCGATGAGAATTTATTGTGCTAACCATGATAAGTTTCGTTATACGGTGAAATATGATCGTATGCACTTTCGGGTAGCGTGTATTGTGCGAATGAAGAGTATATAGGATTTAAAATAAATTCTTTGAAATATTCAGTGCGTGTTATAGGTAAACTTTCGTGGAAAATAATGTCGGTTAGCATTATTTAATGGAAATGATGTTACGAAATTTCCATTGTTTTCCCTAGTTGGCTGGCTGCTCTTCCTCCGTTCTTGTACAATGTAAATGGAAAATATTGCGTTACACATTTTTCCGTTTTAAAAATCCAACCCAGTCAGTAAGTAATTTATTTTTCAATCAAATTGTTGGTTACTTTAGTTTCAACGATATTCAATAATGCTTCAATAATAATAGCAAGTACAAGACTACGGAAACGAAATAAAAGTCATGTAAAAATTAAATAATTTTTCACTGTTGCGTTGCACTATTCTCAACTTGATACAAGTCTCTGCATCGGCAGTTGCACAAATAATGTCCGTGATCAGAAATGTGTAACGTGTACTGGTCAAGAAGCTTAAGGTTAAACGATCAACTATATAACGTACGTGATTTTCGATCTAGTTCTCTTCAGCCCTACCTTCGCTTGGGCATCTAGTGTTAAAAGGGTTCGGGAGTATGTATAGGACTACTGCATTTTATTTTACGCCCGAGCGTTTCGTGAAATAGGAAGGGCCCGTGGCCTGTGCGCTCGTACGAGTTATCCCTTATTTGATGGTAACGCGATGAAACTGTTTTCTACGTCGCTGGGAGTCGGTGCAGCGCACCACTTTGCAAGAGTGGGGCTCCTACCCACCCCGTAAATTGTTTTCCCTAAAATTATTTCAAACTCCGCGCCGATATAAGGCGAATTTACTAGTGGCTATGTAGCTTTTCGGATGGTTATTTCACCGGTATATTCCCAGACATTAATAGCTATTTGGTACGGGTGACTAGTGACCAATTGCTTATGAGAGACTTACTTTCGCTTGTAATTTTGTTAATTGAAATTTTTGATTATACAGCATGAATCATGGAAAAGTTTTTAAACGAATTTAACTTTGCTCCGAAATAAAGAGATTAATTATGATATAAATAAATAGATCAAAATTTTTTCCTCAAATTCTTCTAATTGTATCAAATACTTTTTGAATTGTTAAAATAGACCGACACCAATAAATAACGACAATCGCCAAAATAACCCTAAAATCCGCAGCACAAAAGTTTGTCGCGTCAAAGTTACGTCTCTCTTATTTTAATAATAAAAGGTGTAAGCTCCGTCTCCGTACAAGTCGCTCAACTGCTTTCTCGCGCTAAACTTTGCCCCGTGATTTTCGACCTGTCGGCCCCGAAAAAGATTATCCAGCAGGCAAACAAAGTTCAACGAGCAGCAGCGGCCCAAAGTAAGTCTCTCGTGCAGTTTAAGTTGTCGCAGCAACCCTTTGAAATTCGCGCAAAATCTTTTACCGGTAGCAGCAGCAGCAGCAGCAGCGGCGGCAGCACCGACTCCTCCTCCCCGACCTCCGACCCGCCCTTAACGAATTCTACAAGACAATCCGTGTTCACGGATCCCGCACCGAAACTCGCACGCGCCCAGGCGGGCGGCCACTTGGTCTCGATGTTGGGAATTTCAACAGCGTGTATATAAACCCATGGCCTATATATATATATATACACGTACCTTTACCAGCGCGCGCCACCTACTACCTGCGATCGAATAGATTTCAAGTATTTATCGTTTTGAGCAAAGAGAGAGAGAGAGAGAGTAAATCCTTAAGTATACACGCGGGCCGCGACAACCAAGTTCTCTGCCTCTCTTTGCTTAATGTTTGGACGCAGAATTAGGACTATCCGCGGAGGGCGGGCGGGGGTGGGTCGGGAAGGCAGAAGTTGAGTTTATCTGTTGGACGAAGAGCTCAACGGGCCAAAGACGTTAGCACCAGCTCGCGAGCGCGGCCTCGGAGATTTAGCGTTAAAGTTACAGCAGGGGCACTCTTCTCTCGTGTTAGCTGCTACTGCTGCCGCT